>CANXYC010768090.1:0-14374 GCA_948193065.1 Aleurites moluccanus | reverse complement strand
TATTCATCCCAATCTTTAATGCTCTTCTAAGAGATGTTAAAATGGATGTTAGGAAGCATAATAGGACTTCTCAAGATGATTAAATCATAAGGACTACAACTATATGATCACAAATGATATAAACCCTAATTTGTGGATATTGGTATTTTGATTTAGGAATGGAAAGCACAAGAGACTAAGGAATAATTCATGCTTCTCATATGATAAGGGAGAATATTTTGCAAGGAATTGCTTTGAGGCAAGTATGAACTATATTCATGTATGCTACTCTTATAAGTCTATGCTTGTTACTTCTTCCTTTCTATATATACTTTATTTAACCAATTGTTGAAGAACCAAAGTAATAAATTCATAATTGTAAACTATAAATTGTTGAGACTTCATAAATAAACCAAATGAATGAATGACTTGGTTGTTGTTTTTCTTGGACCAAGGTCATTATATACCTATTTGTGTGATTGAATAACTATATGTAAATATGTGATGATGGTCTTGTGACCACTATGTTTCTTGATAATATGTCCAAGCTATGTAACCCATGACCCACATGTAAATAGAATTCTCTTCCCAATAAGAGTTAGTTCATTGGTCCAATGTGCACAAAGGAAACCTTGCTGATAGGGTATAGTATCAGTGTTTCACCTAGAGGGGATCACGAGCTCTAGGCATGTGCCCTGCGCAAGCACATGGAGACGTTGAGATGACAAGGTGCACCGATACGCTATGATATGATATGTTTTGAGTTCTATTTCATGATATGATTTATGGTGTCATTCTTTGTGGGCACTCATATGTAAAGAAAACCATGATTATTCATGTTATGATTCCTTGTGCAATCATTTTGATAATCTCTTTCCTTATGATATTCCAAAAGTATATTGAATATATGTTCAATTCATACTTATCCTTTATATCTTTATGATACTTGTAAGCATTAGCGTAGTTTACATCTTACTGAGTTGAAGACTCACTCCTCTTCTGTGGAATTCAGGTGATAGTGTAGCTTGAGAGGGAGCTAACTTAGAAGACAAAGCTTCTTGATTCATTCCTTTAAGAAGACTTTATGTAATTCTTTTGATATATATTATTTTGTATTATGGTATTTATATGAGGAATATATTCTAGAGCTCCGTAGTTAGTTGTTGAGGATGATATTATTTTGATGTCTGAATTGATACATTGTGGGTTGCCCTTATCCCTTATTGATATGGGATGTATCTTTTGATCGGTAAGGAACAAGAGAAAATCATATGATAATATATGAAAATGCATGAATGATAATTATATGATTCATAGAATTGAATATTTTTAATGATAACTATGTATGGTGTGGATATTTGTTATGTATGAGATTCAGGATATGAGTGTTCTATGAGTTTATAGTGGCCTTAAGCCTACCCTTGCCCTAGGACCGTCGCACCACTGAAGTTAGAGTGTGACAGGTGAAAAGTGTGAGATCTATACGGATCATAGGAGTCTTCAATACATTCTACTGCAAAAGGATTTAAACTTACGACAAAGAAGATGAATGGCATTGGTAAAAGATTATAATTGCAGATTCTTTACCATCCGGGAAAAGCAAATGTAGTTGTAGATGCTTTGAGTCACAAGTCAATGGGTAGCTTATCACATATAGCAATTCACATAAGACCAATTGTGAAAAGGTTAAATGAGTTGCTTGATATGGGTTTGCAGCTGCGGATATCTGATTCCTCGGCATTGATTGCCTAATTTCAAATGAGACCTACATTGATTGATAAGATTAAAGCCTCACAGGATATAGATTCGTAATTAGTGAAGTTGAAAGAAGATGTTCAGGCAGGGAAATCTTTTGAGTTTCAAATAGATAATAAGGTGCTAAAGTTGAATAATCGGCTATGTGTTCCTAATGTAAATGGGATCCGAGAAAGGATTTTGGATGAATTTCATCTTGCACCTTACAATGTTCATCTTAGAACCACTAAGATATATAGAGATGTAAAAGATTTTTATTGGTGGCTTGGAATGAAAAAACAAATAGCGGAATATGTATCCAAATTTTTATCTTACCAACAAGTCAAGTTTGAACATCATAAGCCATCAGGATTGTTACAAGAGATTTAACTGCCAGAATGGAAATGGGGGCAAGTGACTATAGATTTCATAGTAGGTTTACCTCAGACATCTAGGGGCTATGATTCCATTTGGGTAATTGTTGATAGGCTCACTAAATCAATTCATTTTCTAAAAGTGAAATCCACCTATACTGTAGGACAATATGCCTAGTTGTATGTTGATAAGATTATGCAGTTGCATGGGGTACCGATATCCATCATTTTGAATAGAGGTACACAGTTCACATCCCGGTTTTGGCAAAAGTTTCAAGAATTGTTGGGTACTCAACTGAACTTTAGTACTGCCTTTCATCCATAGACAAATGGTCAGTCTGAGCAGACTATTCAGACTCTGAAAGATATGCTACGACTATATGTATTGGATTTTGGTAGTAATTGGGATAAGTACCTATCATTAGTGGAGTTTGCTTACAATAACAGTTATAACTCCACTATTGGTATGACACCTTATGAAGCCTTCTTTGGACGCAAATGTAGATCACCTATATGTTGGGTGGAACCTGGAGATAATCATTTGGAGGGTCCAAACTTGATTCGGGAGACTATGGAAAAGGAGTCACTGATCAAAGAACAAATGAAGACAGCTTTTAGCTGACAAAAAAGTTATGCAGTTAAGAAGAGAAAGGATGTACGATTTGTGATTAGTGACCATGTATTTCTAAAAAATTTTCCAATAAAAGGAGTGATGAGATTTGAAAAGAAAGGAAAATTGTCACCAAGATATCTAGGGCCATTCGAGATACTGGATAGAGTTGGAGATGTGTCTTATTACTTAGCTCTTTTTCTGTGCTTAAGCCACGTATATCTTGTTTTCCATGTATCCATGTTGAAAAAATATTTGTCAGATCCTTCTCATGTCCTTCTAGTTCAGAGTATTGAAGTAGATGAAAATCTGTCATGTGAAGAAATTGCAGACAAGATTGTTGATCGACAAGTGAAACGATTAACGAATAAAGAGATTCTAATGGTGAAAGTGCAATGGAAGAACTACGGAAGTGAAGAATGCACTTGGGAAAGTGAATTCAACATGCAACAGAAATATCCTCACATGTTTGTTATTTAAGGTTAGTAAAATTTTAAATTCGAGGACAAATTTATTTTAAGAGGGTAGAATATAATAACCCTAATTAAATTCTAAAACTAAGGATAATTTTAAGAAACGAGTATCAGTAGTTGAATTTTTATAAAATTTAGGAAGTAAATTACTTAGAAATGATTATGGGACACCTTAATTAGATGGCCTAGCATTATAAGGAAAATAATTAGGAGATTAAACGAAGTTAAAAAGAGTGTTAATTAATTAAATTAATTAAGAGACTTAAAAAGGAAAACCTATAAATCTAAGATTGGACACCCTCCGATGTTTAATTTTTAGTAAATACCAAAGTAGTCTTTTATCTAATTTTTCTTTACATATCTAAAATCTAATGAATAATGGATAGATTAAAAATAAAATTAAGTGAAATTGGAAAAAAATTAGATACTTAAGTAGTGAATAGAAGAACAAGAAGTGAAAAATGGCAATTTGGTAAGTTTTCAGAGATAAATTAAAAAGTTAATTTGATTAATTAAAAAAATAATCAAAAAATTGGCTAGGTGGCCAGCCACACCACCAAGAAAAATTGGGATTTTTTTTTTTCTTTCTTTAATTCATATTTTGAAGTGGGGGATGTGACAAAGTCTATATAAAGGATGATTAATAATGACATAAGTATATGAACCTATATAATAAATAATTTATTGAATACCTATGATGAAAATGATAGGAATGTTGATTTGAAAATTAATGAAGTGTTAAGAATTAAATTTTCCTTTGAAGATGAGGGTATAAGGATGGAAATATTGGAAGTGTATTTCTTCTACAGGTTGTGTTGTTGGAATTTAATGAAGAGAGGGACATTGGTCTAGGGTAATTGTTGGAAAATAGAGGAAACTAAGCCAAAATTTCTGAAAAATTATTAATTGGGGTTCTACGGATTTAGGTGGCCTTACGCCTTTCCAATACCTAGGACCATTACATCTTCTGAAGTGAGGGATGTGACAATTGGCTGGCCAATTTGACCAGCGCAACTGACCTTTGATATCCACTTTTGTACCTAACCTATACTTGATGTTTCATGCTATTTAGCATAGCCTATAATAAACCTAAGACTTGTTTATTGAATTACATTGCCATTGAATGATTAATGAGATATTAATGAGCTTATTAATTTGTTAATGGAATCTTATTGTTTCTATTGGCTATTTATTACTATAATTACCTCTCATTGCCTATTTTACAAGTTAGTATAGCAGAGCAACTATTCCGATGGGGTAGTGAGGGGAAAAACTTCAACATTGTGCATAATAATTATTTTAACCCTTACTAGGAAGGGGTAATATCTTAGTTATAAAGTCTGATCCATCTTATGCCTCATTAATAAGATTGATATTAGTCATGTGTATGAGACCCTTTATATCTATTATATTGACATGCCATGAGTTCCATTGATTCATTTATCTTACTTGATTTTCTCAATGTAATTTATTATTTAATCTTAAATATTCCACCAATAATTGTCCTTTATTTATTTCTAAGTTGGTCATTTGGTGTGCTATTTATGAAACCATCCATTGTTTATTACCTACCTAACTCATTGTATAATAATATATATTTAATTAGTGGTTAAACATTTCCAGGTCAAGAGTAAAACAGGTTCCCAAGTTTTCTTCTTCAGTAAAACCGGTTGCCTTTTGCAATGTAAATATCAGTATATATGTTATCTTTTATAAACTTTAGATTCTCCATGATTGTATAATAAAGTATGATATTTATGTATAGAATAATGTATAATTAATACTTATTACTACTATGTAAAATGTATGGAATATGTTATACCTAATATTATTTATGGATAAATAATGATAGATAGGTGACATTTAATTTGTAAATTTATATAACAAGTAATGATAATAAGATGTAAGAGGGGTTCTATAGGTATTGGTAATCTTAAAATGTTCCTACATCCTAAGACTGTCATGTATAACACTCCAGTTTAAAGGCTTAGAACTTAAGCTTTAAAAGGCAAACCTGGAGGATTTTGTATTTGTTTATATGATGTGTATTAATATATGTTTATGTATGAATTGAATGAATATGCATGTTTTAGAAAGTTTTACACATGTAAAAGTGCTTTAAAGGTTGTTAGGAAGAAATCGGGAAAAACTCAATTTTTGGTGAACTGGGGGTAAAATGGTCATTTCATACCCCTTCTAGTTTTATGGAAATAAACATTATATTTGAAAATAGAAAAGAATATTAGGACATGAAAATGATGATATTTAATTTATTTGAAATTTTATTGGAGAATTAAACCCGGTTGAAAATAGTTCCCGGCAAGCTGCTCAATTGAGGTGTTTGAGGTGCTTCATTTGAACTAAGGGCAATTTGATCTTTTCCTTTGAGATATGGAATTATATGGTGTATACAACCTTATGGAATCATTTTAGGCTTGATTAAATCTAACCATTGGATGAAATGATAAAGAAATGGATGGTTGGATGGCTAGGTTTCATCATTTCTATCATACGCTCAATGTATAAGATCACACCTTCGATATTTATTGGATTTTTCCCACCTCCATCTTCTTCCATAGCCATTTCTATTCATAATTTTCTCTCTCCACCATTGATGAGTTTCGGCCATCATTGTGCTACACCAAATCTTATGCTTTTCTTCCATTTTTGGATAGAAACTAGTTAATTCCATTAGCCTAAACACAATTATAGCCTTAGATTTCAAGGAAAAACTTGAAAAAGCTAAGAATCAAAACTTTAAAGTTTTTAAATTTTTTTTGGTAAGTTAATGGTTTTGTAATTCTTTTGATTCAAATATGATTATATGGTGTTCTTTGATGATTATTAATGTTCAAAACATATTTTGAATGGATGGAAATCAAAAAGTTGGATTGAAACCCTAATAGGAAGAACTTTGAATCAAAGTATGATTTTGATGATTCTTTTGGTTGAAATGATGCTTAAATGATGTGTATGATATGAATTTGTGGTTAAAAGAAAGAAACAAATCCATTTGGTGGAAAACCTAGCTTGGTCGAAATGAGGTGCTTGTAAAATGACGTTTGATTTTTAGTGTTTAATAGTTTTAAAGGCTTGAATGATGTGTATTTGATGTGTTTAACATGAATGGATGGTTAAATGATGGAAATGAACTCATTTAGAATGATTCTTGGTTTGGATGAAACTTTGAGGTGCTTGGAATGATGAATGTGCTTTGATGTTTAATAGGTATTAATGGTTAAATATTATGCATTTGGTGTATATGAATGTTGTATAGTTGTATGGCATGGAAAAATGGATAAATGTATTGATTTCCATTTAAGTGATATCATGTTGACTTTGTTACTTTAAGGTGTTAGGCTAATGCAATTGAGGAAGTAAGGTTTGACTATAGTATAATGGCATAAATGATTAAAATGTTTAAGTTTAAATATGGAAAGATTGAATGGTATAAGTCATTTGAAAGCATACTTGAAATTTGATGTACGTTTGGTATGAAATATTGAGTTAAGTGTTTGGAAGTTCATAACTCAGCATTTTAATGATGAACATGTGTAATGTGAATGAAATATGGTGATAGAAATGCATTTGATGGATGAAAGATATGAAAAGTGTTAAAAGAGTGATATAGGGCCTTTGATGTACATGATGTGTTAATATGTGTTTATGCATGTTGATATGCATTGGTATGATGTAATATGTGTTTTGATATGGTTAATAGTGAGTATAAATCTTATAAGAGCAATTTGGTTATTATAGGGGAAAGTTCCCAGGAAAGAGCAGCCGACGGTGAGTCGCGGGCTGGCTAAGGTTTTTGGGGGATTTTATTGAAGTTTTGCTAAGAAGTGAGTCTATATATATAATTGATGCATTATTCATTCATAAGTCATGAATTTATGCATATGAAATGATATCCTTGTTTGAAAACCATTAATGATCCATTTTTGGACAGATTTGTCAATATGACTTAAAACATAGCTACTGAAATGCCTATAATTGGCATAAACTTTGAATTGCTATAAAAGTCATTCTGAAAGGTTTTTTGATATGAAACCAAGCCCAATTGTCTATTATATATATGTATTTGTTATTGTTATAAAGAAAATGTCATGTTAATATTGATTTCAAGGCAAACCAAAAAGTGCCTGAAAAATGAGAAACGAACCCGTAATTTGGGAGCCAGTTGCGGCAGTGCAATTTGGGCCCCGCCGGGCAAATTTTTGATATGACCCTAACTTGTTACATTATTGATTATGGATATATTTATAATATTTGCACATCCATATGAGATATAATTATGCTATATTCATTGCTATATGAGACATCTTCATATAATATGTTATAATAGGACTACTTCGATGGTATAGAAATAAACCATCGGTTGTGTACACAGATATCTGTTATGATCTCTGCTAGGGAGGGGTAAATTCCTTATGTCATGGTGTGATGTGGTGGAAATGATATGATTGGATGAAAATGTGATGGAAGAGAAGTGAAGTAATAGTTTGTTGTATGATATGATCTGATATATTACAGGCTCCTGTTATATTATATGCATTATGGTTCATGATATGTATTTCATCATACTATCATCAATATTCTTATTCACAGATCATTAATGGATAGATGTGACTTGTCATGAATAATATTGCCTACTCATATATATATATTGACTCACTGAGTATAATCTTATACTCACTTCCTTAGTGGTTATATGTTTTCAGGACCTCAGTAAGGCAGACATCCATTGGCTACATCATCTTCAGCCTTGGATCACAGATGTATGTATTTGAGGTCACTCCTATGTATAGAAGTTACTTGGTATATAATGTATAGAGGGCTTGGATTGGCTTAAGTATAATGTTAAATATGATCAAATGATAATCAGATATGATATGAATATGTATATGATGTAAATATATATGATATGAGAAAGTTATATGAAGTATATATGATATGAAATATGATTGCAATCATTGAAGTGCATATTAAGTTGTAATTGACTAATGCTGGTTAAAAGGGGATGTATGTTTTATAGGAAGTGTGATTATTATATCTTATGGATAGCTAAGTCAGAGTTATAAAGGAAACTCAGTCAGTTTTCCTGTAAGAATGATATGATGTTTTTAAAAAAGAAAAATTATCACCTAAAATGAATCACAGGTTAAATAATGATTGTAAAAGTAAAGTTAAAGTAAAAACATGGGTTCTTCGACGTACCGATCGCCTTGGCATTACCCGTACCCTAGGACCATCATGGTCTAAAATTTGGCCGTGACATCATTTTCTAAGAGTAGACACATAACAAAGGTGGTATCAGAGCATAGGTGTAATATCTACCAATTTTGTTGTATTTTTATTAAACTGTATGTTTAAAGAATAAATTTCAAATATGAATGTATGAGAAATCCAGAATTTCTGGTTGCAGTTGCAAGATTTTGTGAGGATAATTGCATGATCTTAAAGAAATAATTTGGTAAAGTAAAAAATATAAAAGTTACGAGTTTATGTCTAAACTGAAATTCTATAAAATGGCTTAGCAAAATTCTGTGTGTGTGATAGTTATATTCCTATGAGCGGGACTGGTCTGGTTGGGTGTTTCTGCAGGAAGTTGTGTCTGTTTGGAATTACTAGGAATGACTGAGGCAGATTGAGCCAAAAGTGCAAACATGAAAAATGTTTCTTTATGTGTTGTGTTGTTGTTTGTAAAATTTCAAGATTTTTGGATAAGTATATCTCAGTGGAGAGTGGATTTTATTAGACCTGCTCGGATGAATTATGGGCAGTAAGTCTGGGTGACATTTAGAGAGTCACCAGAGTCTGTGTAGTTATTTGAATTTTGGATATGTTAAGCCTTTATATGTCTATTTTAAGTGGAAAAAAGAATCAGGAAGTTTGGACGTTTGTAGCTCAATTGCAAGTTGGTTAAGTATAAGTTGCCGAGGAAGAGTTTTAGCTTAGTAGGATCTGGTTATGGTGAGTCGGCAAAATGTACGAGGTGGCATGTGCGAAGAAGGCTTTGGCGAAGAGGAAAGGCGAGGTGGCATTCTGCGAAGAGGCATTATGCGAAGAGGCATTTTGTGAAGAAGCATTATGGGAAGAGGGAATGTGCGAAGTGGCAGTCCGCGAGCAGGATTTTACGAAGAGGGAGATAGGCGAAGCGAGTTGGCAAAGAGGCGAAGAGGCATTGCCGAGGTGGCATTTGCGAGATGGTATACGTGAGGAAGAGCTCGCGAGGAAGAATTTGCGAGGATCAGTTTGACGAACTGGGAAGTGGGAGCTGGGAAATGCGAAGTGGGAATGGCGAGCTGGCTTATGCGAGATAGCATTACCGAGGCAAGATTTGCAAGGCGAGCTGGCAAGCGGGATTTTGGGCAGTGGCCTATTTAACCCAATGCCCATTAGCGTTTTTCATGATTCTTCTTTCCTTCTTTCTTCGTTAATTCCAGTCTTTTCTCAGATCAGTTCCATTTTATTTTCTAAGACATTAATACTCAAATTAATGCATTAGAACTCTAGATTAGCATATTTCAAGGTAGAAATCGTCAGATTTAAGCAAGATGTTTCAAGAAATTCAGTGTTAGAGAAATAAGGTAAATTTTTTCAAATTTCATATTATTTTAGGATTAATTAAATCTGACAGTTAAAATAATTAATTATGGGTGTAAGAAATTTATTGCAAGCATTTTAAGATTACATATTGTAATTAATATTGGAAGAATTAGAATTTATGGACTGTCATAAATAGTAACATGAACAGTAAATTCAAATTAAATACAAATTTTTCTTTAAGAGATGAATTAAATTGATGATGGGAATTAAGAATAGAAACTCTAAGATGATTAAATATTCAGAAATCATGTTGAATATTATTGATTTAAGAAAACCCTAATTTTGTATATTTGGGGAAATTTTCTTAGGAAAAGAAAATCAAAGTAATTGAGGAGTTGGAGTTGAGCAAATTGCTGAAAGGAATTCAAGGATAAATCTGTGTTGAGGTAAGTGTAAACATCACATTTGTTACTTCTTATGATGAGACCAAATGTTCTAAATGTGAACCCATATGATTCTTGTATACTTGATTATATATTATCGGACAAATAAATTGAACAGTTCCTGGTATTTCAATACCAAAATTTACCATTGATTCATGAGATTCCATGTGTGTATATATATATATATATATATAATGTAAGTGACTTGGTCAACTTTCTTGGATCAAGTTCACATGATTTGTACTTGCTTCTTGTTAAACTTGAATGAGATTATGATATACATATATATTGATGGTCTTGCGACCAATATGATCTTGTGATATGAAACCGTATGACCCTATGGATAGAACGCTCTTCCTAATGAGAGTAAATTCATTGGTCCATTGTGCACTTTGGGAACCCAGCTGGTAGGGTTTTTACCAGTGTTCCACCTAAAGAGGACCACGAGCTTTAGGCGTATGTCTGGCCAAGCATGCATTTGCGATAAGGTAGCACAGACTACTGATGCCTCTGTTATGATAGGTAGCATGGCTATCGATTCATTCTATAGTTCTACCATGATATTTGATAGTGCTATTCGATTGTGAGCACTCATGTTTCTTTGTAAGCCTAACCACGTTCTGATTCTTACCATGTTCTTGAAATGTATGTTTCTTTCGGAATATATATATTTATATAAGTATGTATATGTATTTCTTTCTTATTGCATGTTCATATCTTACTGAGTTGAAGGCTCACTCCTCTTCTGTGGATTTCAGGGGATAGTATAGCTCGTGAGGGAGCTAGTAGAGAAGATCAAGCCTTTTGACTTATTCATCCCAAGAAGCTTCCATTGTAATTCTTTTGATATATGATTATGTATATTCATTGAATGGTGTTATGATACAATATGTAATGGGAGTATACTCTAGAGCTCCGTAGTTAATCACTTGAGGATGATAATATTTTGATGTATGAATTGTTATCTTTTAGGTACTCTTGTTCCTTAGTGATTTGAGATGCATCTTTTGATCAGTAAGGAACAATAGAATATTATAAAATGATAGAGTAAAGAAATGAATTATGCTTATATGGATTATGAAAATGATATATTATATGATATTGTAATTGATATAATTGTGTATGAGATCCAGGATATGTGAGTTCTACGGGTTTATGGTGGCCTTAAGCCTACCCTTGCCCTAGGACTGTCGCACCACTGGAGTCGGGGTGTGATAGAGGGTGGCTGTGGAAAATTTTTGAGAAAGTGAACTTGCTGTCCACACCTGAAACAATCTCCTGATGCATAATGGCAAAGTCCATTATGAAATTTGCCGCATAAAGGACACAAAGGTTTAGGAGCCCTGGGTGATGTAAAACTAGCTAATCCCTGAATCATCTAAGAAGTAGGTCAATAAGTAGTCCTACTCTGCTGAAATCTCCCTGAAGGTCCTCTATACCTACTCTTAGGAGCTGACTGATGAGCCATTACCATAGTCTTCACCCCATTGTCTGGTTTGGAAGAACTGTCAGCTTTAAACTTCTTCTTTTCAACCCTCTCTGATCTGGCTTCCATTTCCCTGTTCTTAATGATCCCAGCTTTGTCCACCAACTTGGAATAGGAATCAAATTCAAGTGCAGCTAGGAGCTTAAACAATGGAGCCACCAATCCTCGGCGAAATCACTGAATCCGTGCCGCTTCTGTAGGCACTGAAGCAGGAGCGAACTTACTAAGCTGGCTGAACTTCCTGGCATATTCGGAAATAATCATGCCAGGGGTCTGAACCAATCTCTCGAATTCTGGGGACTTAGCTTCCCTCACACTCTCAGGAAGGAACTCATTTAGCACTAACTCCTTGAATCTCTCCCATTATAACTCTTCATTATCCCGAAGCATACTAGAAATGCTTCTCTTGAACCAATCTTTTGCTTCAGCCCAACATGAAGCCAAGCATCTAATACAGTGGTTATAGGTATTCTTCTGATTCAAGATTTGAATGCTAGAGTATTGTTTGATTCGGGAGCTACGCATTCATTTGTATCGTCCTATTTTGCTAAGAAGTTGCATGTGCCTTGTAAATTGCTTGAGAGTGTGTTGGTTGTTTCTACTCCTTTGGAGGAAGAGATTGAGGTTCAGAACTCCTATCCATCCTGTGTGGTTAGCATAGGTGGCAAGAGTTTGAGTGTGGATTTGATTGAATTGCCAGTATTGGAGTTCGATGTGATATTGAACATGGATTAGTTGTCCAAGCACTATGCTATTATAGATTGTAATGGGAAGAAGCTTGTCTTTAAGCCACCTTTGGGTGAGGAATTTGAGTTCCAAGGGGAGCGAAGCGAAGTGCTATACAATGTGATATCTGCCATTGGGGTAAAAAGGTTATTGAGGAATGGTTGCCAAGGGTATTTGGCTTATGTCCGGGATACCAGCAAGGAAGTGAGGAGTATGGAGCAGATTCCAATAGTCAATGAGTTTTCGGACGTATTTCCTAAAGAATTGCTTGGTTTGCCACTAGATAGAGAGATAGAGTTTGGTATAGAGTTGCTACCTAGCACGAGTCCGATTTCTATTTCTTCCTACCATATGGCACCAGTTGAGTTGAAAGAATTGAATACCCAGTTGCAAGATTTACTTCATAAAGGATTTATTAGACCTAGTAGTTCACCGTGGGGAGCACCTGTACTCTTTGTGAAGAAGAAGGCTGGTTCTATGAGGCTATGCCTAGACTACAGGCAGCTTAACAAGGTAACTATCAAGAATATATATCCTTTGCCAAGAATTGATGATCTATTTGATCAGTTGCAAGGTGCAAGTCATTTCTCTAAGATAGACTTAAGTTCAGGGTACCATCAATTGAGAATTCGGAATGAGGATGTATCGAAGACAACATTTCAGACCAGATATGGACACTATGAATTCTTAGTGTTGCCATTTGGATTGACTAATGCACCAGCTGTATTTATGGATTTGATGAATAGGGTGTTCAGGCCATTATTGGACAAGTTTGTCATTGTGTTCATTGATGACATTCTTGTGTATTCAAAGAGTAAAGAAGAGCATGAAGAACACCTTAGAATTATATTGCAGATTTTGAGGGAGCATCAGCTATTTGCCAAATTTTTGAAGTGTGAATTCTGGCTTGAGAATGTGGGCTTTCTGGGGCATATAGTAAGCAAAGAGGGAATTAAAGTTGATCCTAGAAAAATTGATGCAATTCTTAGCTGGCCTAGACCTACGAATGTTTCTGAAGTTAGAAGTTTCTTGGGTTTGGCAAGCTACTACAGGAGATTTGTTCAAGATTTCTCCAAGATTGCAGCTCCTTTGAGCAATCTTACCCAGAAGCAAGTTAAATTTCTCTGGTCGAATGCATGTGAAGAGAACTTCCTGAAGTTGAAGATTTGCCTCACCACGACACCTGTTTTAGCTTTGTCGTCGGGTGAAGGAGGCTATGCGGTGTATTGCGATGCATCATGAGTGGGGCTTGGTTGTGTACTTATGCAGCCTGGAAGGGTGATAGCTTATGCTTCGAGGCAGTTGAGAAAGCATAAGATGAACTATCCAACTCATGATCTTGAGATGGCTGCGGTAGTGTTTGCATTGAAGATTTGGAGACATTATTTGTATGGTGAGAAGTGTGAGATTTTCACAGATTATAAAAGTTTGAAGTTTATATTCCAACAGAAGGATCTTAACTTTAGGCAAAGAAGATGGGTTGAATTGCTTAAGGATTATGACTGTGAAATCTTATATCATCCAGGAAATTCCAATGTTGTAGCCGATGCACTGAGCAGGAAATCCTTGGGGAGCTTATCCCATATTCAAGTGAGTAGAAGACTTCTAGTAAGGGAAGTATAGAGATTGCATGATATGGAAATCAGTTGGGAATTGTCAGATTCAGGAGTGTTGTTGGCAAATTTCCAAGTTAAGCTGCTTCTCATTGATCAAATTAAAGAAGCTCAAGATAGAGACCCTCAGTTGGTGAAGATAAAGAATGATGTGGGATCAGAAAAAGCTCCAGGATTTATTATGGCTGATGGCATGTTAAGGCATGGTAGCAGGATATGTGTTCCAATAGTTGATGGGTTAAAAGATATGATTCTTAAGGAAGCACATCATGCCAAGTATAATGTGCATCCAAGTGCAACAAAGATGTAACATGATATTAAGAATTCATACTGGTGGAGTGGAATGAAGAGAGATGTTGTGGAATATGTAGCCAAATGTCTAAC
>CANXYC010767759.1:0-18513 GCA_948193065.1 Aleurites moluccanus | reverse complement strand
AATAAAGAGATCCCGATGGTAAAAGTGATCTGGAGGAACCAGTCCATGGAGGAGTGCACTTGGGAGAGTGAGCAGGAGATGAGAGGCAGATATCCATTCCTGTTCTAGCAGTGAGGTATGTATTTATTTAAATTCGAGGACGAATTTATTTGTAGGGGGTAGAATGTAATACCCTAGAAAGTTATAACTTATATGCATAATTTAGTTCTCAGTATGTGGTTCAAAATTCTTGAAATGATGGGAAATAATTTTAGAGACACAGTTAGAAAGTGAACTAATTACTTTTCTGGAAAGCACCGGTGTCAGGAACACTGCTGAAAAATTAGTTGTCCAGTTAATAGAAGAATTTCTGAATTGGACCAAGAGTTAAAAGTTCACCTTAATACATGTGTAATTTTGGTAAAAAGAAAGAAGTGAAAAACATTTAGGAACAATGAAAAAGTAACCAATGGCAAAATTGTAAATAAAAGGAACTTTAAGGTGAATAGTGGAAATTGGTCCATCAGAGTTACAGAATGACTCAGAAATCAATTTTATAAATAAGTATAAATTAAAATAAGCTTATTGACTCCCCACATTGGAATCCAAATTCTGACATAATTGACAGAATAAATTACAGAAGAATTTGGGATCAAAGTGTAACTTATGAAAGTTTAGGGATCAAGTTGTAATTTTTCAATTGATTTTTGTATTTAAACCACACTTAGAACAAATTTCCATCTTCTTCTTTTGTTCTTCATTTGGCTGAACCACTTCCATTAATTCTTCCTCCATTTCTTCTTCAATTTCCAACCAAAAATTTATAGAAAACTTGAAAGCAAGCTTGAATCATCCATTTCCAACCCATTTCTTCACTGGAATAACAAAGGAAATCAAGAATTTTGGGCTTCATCAATTCGGCTAGATCACCCATCCAAGGTAAGAAACTTGTTTGTTTGTTTTAATGGTTTAGTTAGATGATTTTAAGCTTGAATTAGATGGGTTTGGTGTTAGATTGCATCAATTGATGCAAATTGATGAAAATGCCTAATTTTCCTAACCTAAGTAAAGTTGTATGAATGAGGTTGATGCTTTAGTGTTAGTTAATGTTAATTGATGTTAGAATATATCAAATGGAGGTTAATAGGTAACTAATTAATGGATTGTTTAGTGTAAAATTCAAGATTTGGCAAAGTTGTGCCTATTGGCTCAATTGGAGAATTTGGATGGAAAGCAATTTTTCAAAGCAATTAGAAGGCTTAGGTGAGTCTTATATGCATCCTTTATCATGCCTAATGTATTGAAATATTGATTGGAAGCTATATAGAAAACCTCACTCTTGGCCGAACCAAAAGTCACTATTTATGCCTTTGATTTTTACTTGTTTTTCCTTTGAATTCCTTAGCTAATTTGATTCATTTTGTGTTTTTTAATCTTGCTTATTTGATACCTATGTTATTGTTGCCAATGTTCCTTGCTGTGGATTGAAATGGGCAAGTCAAATTTGAACCTAAACCTAACCTATTGGCTTGCCAAATTGTGGCCACCAAGTGTTTGTTTAAATGCCTAGTTCATTTTGTCTTTGGCCTATTGTTTTGTATTCCATAGGCGTACCATTTGAATGCCATTGTCACCAGCGACATTGGCATGCCAATTGTCCTACCGTTTTCCTTCGTCGAGCCAATTTTTGTTCCATGTCTTTATTTATTACCAAACCACTTATCATTGTTTGTATATCATCTATTGCAATGCCATTAATCCTATTGATAATTGATTGATTGATATTGAGATTATTGAGATGGAGGATACCATTGTTGCATAATGGTGTCCATTGATATGTTGCTTCCTTATATTGATCGTAATGTGGCTTGACAGAGCTACCGCTCCGACAGGGTAGTGGGAAAATACTGTCGGCGATGTGCAAATTGTATTATTGGTGCCCTAGCTAGGAGGGATTATGGTCCTGGCCATAAGACCTAATCAGTCTTATGCTTACTGATATGGATATTACTAGAAACTGTATATTCGCATATAGTCCATACTGATTCTACTGGAGATTGTATGATTTCATACAGTCCATCCCTTTATTTGTCTTTCCATATGACACCGAGCTTATGACATGTTCATTGACTGTTCTGTCACCTGTGATTGATTTTGTATACTGCTTATTTTGACCTATTAGCATTATTGTTCCATTTGCTACCTATATTTCATTAGTAATGCATATAGATTCACTGAGTATCTTATATACTACCTTTTCTTTGTTTAACTATTCCATGAGAGGAGTAGATTGCAAAATCCCGACATCTGTCATCTGAGGATTTCTGCTTGCTGTCATTTGATGTATATATTCTGAATTCTATATTTTGATGTTCATAATCTAGCTGCTCCATAGGGTATGTATGGGATAGTTAGGATATAAACATTTATATGTATGTGATGATATTATGAGATATATGATGATCCTATGGTATGATATAATGATTATTATAGCCAATTGCATTAAATTATAATAAGAATGACAGAAAAACAAAATGAAGAGTAAATAAGTAAAATGAATAATTATTTGAGGTTTATAGATTATGCATGTAATATTGGGTTCTACGGGTACCGGTCGCCATTGGCATCTCCTGTATCCTAGGACCGTCGCGATCCGGAAATGGGTCGTGACACCAACATATTGGAGATCTGTATTTTCTTCCATATAATGCTTTCTATGGTTCCATACAAATAGTGGAATGATAGCTATTATTATAAGCAAACTTCACCAAAAGTAGGTACTAATCCCAATTGTCTCCAAAATCAAGAACACATAAACGATGCATATTTTACAGTGACCAAAAGGTTCTTTCAGATTGCCCATCAGTTTGAGGGTGAAAAGCAGTACTGAAATTCAGTTGTGTACCTAAAGCCTCTTGAAACTTCTGCCAAAATTGAGATATGAATTAAGCACCCCGATCCGACAACCTCATAATCTTATATATATATATATAGCTGAACATACTGAGCTGCTGAATAAATGGATTTAACTTCAAGAAAATGGGCTGACTTCGTAGGCCGATCCACAATTACCCATATAGAGTCATAACCCTGTGAAGTCCTTGGTAATCCAATTACAAAATCTATAGTGATTTGCTCCCATTTCCATTCTAGCAACTTTATCTCCTGAAACAACTCATAAAGTTTTTGGTGCTCGAATTTCACTTACTGACAAGATAGACAAGTAAATACAAACTTGGCTATTTATAGCTTCATATCCGACTACCAATAGCAGCTCTTCACATCATGATACATTTTAGTTGCCCCTGGGTGAACACTGTAAGGTGCAAAATGAATCTCTTTCAAAATCTTCTCCTCGAGTCCATCAACATCAGGTGCATACAACTGTTGCCCATCTTTAATAGATCATCATCTAATTGAAACTAATAAGATTTTCCAGCTTTTACATCCTTATTTAAGTTGAGTAACTATAGATCCTTATCCTATGAGACTCTAATTTCATTAATAAATTTATATCTCACTTGAAACTGTGCAAACAAAGTTCGAGATTCAGAAATTTCCAACTGAATTCCCATATCAACTAATTTTTTCATCTCTCTAATTAAGGGCCTCTGATGAATAGCAATATGTGATAGACTTCCCATCGACTTTCTACTTAATGCATTAACTACCATATTTGCCATCCTAGGATGATAAAGGATCTGACAATCATAATCCTTTACTAATTCCATCCACCATTTATGCCTCAAATTAAGGTCTTTCTGTTGTAGAATGTCTTGGAGACTTTTGTGATCAGTGAATATCTCACATTTTTTACCATAAAGATAATGCCTCCAAATCTTCAAGGCAAAGACTACCACTGCCATTTCAAGATCATAGATAGGGTAATTCAATTCATGCCTCTTAAATTATCTAGATGCATAAGCTATCACTTTCCCATTTTGTTAAGGACACATCCAAGTCCCACCCTTAAAGCATCACAATATACTGCAAATCCACCAGATCCAGATGGCAAAACAAGTACTAGAGTAGTAGTGAGACATGTTTTAAGTTTCTATAAACTTTCCTCACAAGAGTTATCCCATTGAAATTTAACTTGCTTCCTTGTTAACTTAGTTAATGGCAAGACTATTTTAGAGAAATCTTTAACAAACCTTCGATAATAACCTATCATACTAAGAAAACTTCTGACTTTAGGTACACTGGTGAGTCGGGGCCAATCCGCTACCGCTTCAACTTTCTTCGGATCTACTTTTATGCCATCTTTAGTAATGACATACCCTGAAAAACATACTTCAGTCAGCCAAAACTCACACTAGCCAAGAATCCCTAACATCCTTCCCTTAGAAGCCATATTGCACCAATAGCAGATATTAGTCTTGTCATTACACTGCTGTTATCACTCCTGAAACACAAAGTTGTCCTGAACCATAGGTCTAAATTCCACTCTTTTTTCCCAACAATTAATCATAGCATAGTGAGTGGATAACTGTCACGACCCAATTTACGGGCATGACGGTCCTAGGATGCAGGAATTGCCAAAGGCAACTGACACCCATAGAACCCAGTATCACAATCTTAAATCCATAGTAAATACTAATATCATAATTAAAGTTCGTGTCCAGTCTAAACAATACACTATCAGTCCAGTAATAAAATATTCCATCACATAATAAAATAACCATATAATCTATTCTTCTAATACCAATTAGTATAGACCATGGAGCATAACTATAGAAAAACTATATACAGAAATCATAGTTATTACATTACCAAATGAAGGTTGGTCCTTCGAAGAAGAAACTGGGAACCCAGTCACTGCTCTTGTCCTAAAAAGTTTAAAACCACTACGAAATGAGTATATAAATACTCAGTGAGGTCAATATACTATACAAATAAATAAAGGTAAGGTAATCAACAAGTAAATTAAATAGACAGTGACCAAGGAAAAGGTAGAGCACATTAATGTCTATAAGGTATGGTACAGGATAATAATAAGATAGGCAGTGTCATTATTAGAATTATTTGCTAAGTCTATATGTGGAAGTGACAGACTAAGGGGCCAGTAACAGTAACAATGAGTATCAGTAAAATACATAAGGCGAGCTAGACCTTATGGCTAGGACAAATCCCTTCCCAGCTAGGGTTCTGGACTATTAACCTTGTCTAGTAGGTCACTATGCACAATGCCGATGGATTTTACTCACTACCCCATCGGTTAGGTAGTTTTGTCAAATACACACTATAAGGTATGAAATACAATAAGTCTCATTAAAGGAACAATAACTATGAATAAGATTCAATAATAGTATATTCAATAACAGTACCAGTATGTGAATCAGTCTATACTTTCAAAATAATAGGTATTGATACAGTAAACAATAGCAGGTGTTATAATGGTAGCAATAATCATATATAGGTTCATTGATATCAAGGGCATCCAGTGCCATATACATTAGTGTCATTGGCTAGCCAATGTCGCTGTCTACAATGGCATTAGCTATGGTAGCAAAGAAAGAACTTTGGTTTAGGCATTTCATTGAACAATTGGTGTGGAACTTTCATTCAACAATTTGTCATGGCTTTGGTGGAAATTTTATGTAGCCCAAAGATCAAATCAAAGGTTCACAATAAAGAGAATTCAACTAATAACTCAAAGGTCACATGGAACATATATTTAGGGATCAAATTCAAGGGTGAAATCAAAGGAAAGCAAGCAAAATTTTCAAAGGAAAAGCTCCAATTAGGTTCGGCTAAGGAGGGGTTTTTACAATCCAATTCTACAATTCATTTTAACACAATAAACATGTAAAAGGGAGTGTATTGAACTCATCTAATGGCTTAGATAGCCAAAATTTCACCTTGATCACCAATACCTTCTATGGTAAGCTTTATGAAAACTTTGAAGAAATCTTAGATTATATACAAAAATAACCATCCATTTAGTATCTAATGATGGTAATAACACTTATTCTAACTATATTAAAGATCATATAACACTAAATCAAGATTTAGTACTTGACATAATCAAGCTAGGGTTTCAAAATTAAGAAAATCTATCAAATAAGGAAAATTAAAGCAATTAATTGCTTAAACCATGTTATTCATCATCTAAATCATCTATTTAAACCATAAGATGGAAGAAAACTTCAAGTTACCTCACTTGGGTGTCACGACCTGATTTCCCGGACTGCGACGGTCCTAGGGCACGGGAGATGCCAATGGCGACCGGCACCCGTAGAACCCAGTATCACATGTACAATTTATAAACCTCAATATATTACTCATTTTAATTAGTTACCATTCATTCTGTTAATCTGTCATGCATTCTATAATTATCTGCAATTGGCTGTAACCATTCAAATTATCATATCATGCATCATCATATACTCAATATATCATCATCAATATATATATACACGTGTTCATCTCCTAGCTAACCCATACATATCCCATGGAGCAGCTAAATAATGAACACCAAAATAAATATACAGAATGTCAGATAATATACATCAGATAACTGTCTGCAGATATCCTTGGATGACAAAAGGTAGGAATTTACAACCTACTCCTCTCCTGAAATGGGTAAACAATTAAATAGTGAGTATAGATGATACTCAGTGAATCTATATGCATCATCAATGAAATATAGGCTGAAGTAATAATTTACATATGATAAAGAATAATTATACAGTATAAATCATATAAGTTTACAGAATCAGTATCAGTAATCAATAGGAATAATAATGGTCATATCAAGTTATGGAAATCATATCGTAAGACAGACAGAGGGCCATGAAATACATAGACTATGTGTAATCACACAGTCAATCACATATCAAGTAGGCATAATACTGATCAGGTCCTATGGCCGGGACCAATAACCCTTCCCAGCTAGGACATCAATATCAATGTGCACATTGCCGACAGTATGTACCCACTACCTTGTCAGTGAGGCAGCTCTGTTAAACCACATTTAGGTCAATAGAAATGGATAACATGTCAATAGACACCATTATGTAATAATGGTATCGTAATTGTCAATATAATCATTATCTTTCAAATCAAGTAATATATGAATCAATGGCATAGAAGAATACAATATATAAGCAAGGATAAAGGTTATGGTAAACAACAAAGGTATTGAATAAAAGTTGGTTCGGTGGTGGAAAATGGTAGGTCTATTGGCATGCCAACGTCGCTGGCGATAATGGCATTCAAATGGTAGGCTTATGGAATACAAACCACTAGGCCAAAGGCAAATAAACTAGGCATTTCATCAAATACATGGTGGGCATACAATGGCAAGATGATAGGTTAGGTTAGGTTACAAACTTGACTTGCCCAATTCAATCAACACAAAGCTACATTGGCAAACAAAGTATAGGCATCAAGAAACACAATTAAACAACATCAAAATGGAATCAAATGGCAAAGAAAAATCAAGTAAAAAACAAGCAATTCTAAGGCAATGAACAGTATATATGGGTTCGGCCAAATGAGGGATTTCACAAATGGATTCCAATCATCAATTCAATCATATAGGCATGTAATTTGATGCATTATAGACTCATTTAAGCTTCCAAATCACCTTGAACAAGCAATTTCCAAGCCAATTCAACCGAATTCCTCTAATAGGGTAATACAAAACACTTTGATCCAAACTTCAATTCTACATCATTAATCCATCAATTAGTTGCCTAATCACATCCAATTGACTAATTCTAACATCAATTAACACAAACTAACTCTAAATCATCAAATCATTTCATACAACTTCAAATTAACCAAATCAATTTAGGGATTTCAACCAAATAGCATTAATTGATGCAAATTAATACCAAACCCATCTAATTCAACCTAAATAACATCTAAATAATCAATTAAACTCAACAAAACAATTCCTTACCAAAATGAGGTGAAGTGGATGAATGCTCCCCCTCTAATTATCTTGAATTCCTTTGCTCTTTTCTACTAATTGATGATGGAATTAGGTTAAGCTAGACAAATACTTAATTTTTCTATTAATCAACCTAAGGAAATTTGTAAGAAATGAAGAAAAAATGGAGAAGAAAGGTGAAGCTATGGTTCGGCCAAGGTAGAACAAAAGGAGGAAGATGAAGTTTTGTTCTAAGTGTTTTCATATATAGAAAAATCCTATTGGCAAATTACAACTAAATCCCAAACTTTCATCCATTACACTTTGGTCCAAAATCTTCTGTAATTTATTCTGTCAATTCTGTCTGAAATTAGATATCAGAGTGGGGAGTCAATAAGCTTATTTTAATTTATACTTATTTATAAAAATAGTTCTGGAGTCATTCTGTAATCCCGACCGATCAATTTTCACTATTTACCTTTAACTTCCTTAAAATTATCATTTTGCCATTAGTTACTTTTTCAGTGTTCCTAAATGATTTCACTTCTTTCTTTTTACCAAAATTAAACATAAATTATGGTGATCTTTTACCCCCAGATTAACTTCAGAAATTATTCCGTTGAACGAACTGCTTATTTCTCGGCAGTGTTCCCGACACCGCCGCTTTCGGGAAAAGTAACAAATTCACTTTCTAACTGTGTCTCTAAAATTATTTTCCATCATTTCAAGATTAATGAACCACAAACTGAGAATTAATTCATACACATGAGTTAAGAATTTATAGGGTATTACGTTGGGTGTGCTGGCCGAAACTTCAAGATGAAGGATTCTAAATTTTCCTTTGTTGCCTTGGTGAAATTTGGATGGGAAAGGTTAATTTTAGGTTGGATTCGAGTTGTCCTTTGGTTTTTCCTTGAAATTTGTATGAAAAATTGATGGGTATTAAGCTTTTAGAATTTGGCCGAAGAAGGAAAGAAGAAAAAGAAGATAAGTTTGGTTGGAAAATATCCTAAAGCATGTATTTATATGCCAAAGTTTTGAGTATTTTCACTTTAACCCCCACACTTTTCTTATTTGCACTTTTACCTGATAAATTTTTGTAATTATTTTTGTTATTTCTATTGAGAATCAAATATTAGTGTGGGGAGTGAAAAGACTTATTTTAGGCTGTTCTATCATATAAAATTACTCCAGGTCCAATTCTGAGTTTTAAACTATGGGTTTTTAAAAATACCCCCAAAATTGCACTTCTTTACAGTTTTGTCATTTTATTGATTTTCCAACTTTCATAACACTTTTCCATTCTTTCTTTTTACCAATAAATAACATTATTTTAGTTCTCTTATTATCCATGGATCTGTATTAAATAACTTTAGTTTTGATACTAAACTAACTCTTCAATCTGGGTAAATATTACCGGTGTTAACAAACCGGTAGTTAAAAGAACTGTTCAATATCTGAATCAAAATTTTAGGGTGTTACAACAATCAATCCATTCCTAACACATTTTCTCTAATAAAAAATTCAACATTTTATGCCAACCCCTCTTCATTTACTCTTTTTCTAGCCTGTGGTGGCTCAACAACCTCCTCTCTATCTAAAGCAACATTCAAGGCCACTACCTCATCTTATAGAACTCGATGAGGCTGTCCCCGCCTAACAAGTTCATATCCCCCACCATGTTGTCTAGGCGACATATCCACTAAAAATAGAAAACCACAAGATTATTAATTTATGAAAATGCATATTAATACACATAACGAATAACATCAAATGGCGATAAGGAAGAATCCAATGCTCCATGATTTACTTATTTTTTTAATAACCGTTATTTTATTTAATTAACTTATGCTCTAATACCAACTTTGTCACATCTCCACTTCGGGATATGACGATCCTAGGAAAAGGGTTAACTTAAGGCTACTGGTTCCCGTATAAACCATCCTAACTTTCAAATTATTGGCTTATAAATTATATATGTAAATTTTTTTTTACGAAAATTTTGCTAGAGTTTCCTTTGTAACTATAATAACTACAAGTTAAAACTCATTCAATTTAGCAATAAACATAACCTGCAAGGAAACCAGCACTTCTAAAATCCCATCTTATACCATCAACTTCCATTTTTCATATCACATTTTCATACTTCACTTAACAAACCATTATATATATGCAGTAATTTAATTAAGGTTTAAATATTTTTAACCAGCGTCAACTAAGTCATTAACACAATATTTATACATGCTCTATACTAATGACAAAATCATGGAGAAACTCTAAAATAATAAAATACAAATTCTTTACAGATGAGGCAGTTACATAGATATTGTTGGTTTCTAAGCTTGGATGAAAGAGATGGGCTGGAACCATCACTATCTACTATAGACTTGAAAATATTGAATTGCAAGAGGGTGAGAATTTAATCTCAGTGAGTAATACACATATTATCTTACTCATGATGTTAGGTGAGGGAATTGCTCACAAGGAAGATAATGGTAGCATGAATATATATATATATATATAATTCAACATGTAGGTTCAGTTATCAATATCTTCACATTGGCATTAAAGATACATATCGTATCATATTATCATAAAAATGACAGAATCATTATTGATCATTTAAGCAGAGGTTACAATCTGGTAGTATGTTATTTACTCATACAATTGATTAGATCACATGACTAGGACTTTAACCCCATCCTAGCTAGGATCATTAAACCACTGTTCACAATGTCATTAAAACTTCTGTCATTTCATTAATGTCATATATAGTGCTTAATCATTAGGTGGCAAAGAATAACTTAAGTTCTTTCAAGGTTTTCAATCAATAAAGTATTTGGCCAATCATGCAAATTCAATCAAAAGTAATTATTTGGAATTTTAGAAGACATAAAATTATCATGGATAATACAATTGATGCTTTTGGACAACAATGAGAATTTCAAAGCAATTTCAATAACTTGGTTTGAATATATTGTCAAGTAAAATAATATATATATTGCTCACCTCTATAAGCAAAAATCCAAAAATCAAGCTTCCTCCTCTATTCAACAAAGACAAAAGAGGTAATCATTAACCTCTTTGTATTTCTCCTTAGATGCTACACATACAATTAAATATAATTTAGTATCAATTTGATATGAACTTATATTAATTAAAACTCTAATTAATCAATTTTCCTAAAATTCCCAAATCTTAGGGTTAATTTCAGCTTTTATCCTACTGGCAACCTTGGTTCTCTCCATCATATTTTCATCTATACTTATCCAATTTTTTCATTTCTTTTTCCTACTTAAACTAGAGATCTCAGGTTCAACATATCCAAAATTCAGATTTTTCTTATCACTACACGAATTATGGGAGAATTTCTAATTCTGTCCTGAAATTTGTCTTCTATCCTGCAAATTCTACCCGGACAGCCTCTAGTTTTTTATTTGCATCTCATTATATATATGTAATACCCTAGAAAGTTATAACTTATATGCATGAATTAATTCTCAGTATGTGGTTTAAAGGCATTGAAACGATGGGAAATAATTTTAGAGACAAAGTTAGAAAGCAAACAAATAACTTTTTCAGAAATCGGTGGTGTCAGGAACACTGCCGAGAAATTAGTTGTCCGGTCAACAGATGAATTTCTTATTTTGACCAAGAGGTAAAAGATCACATAAATGTAAGTGTAATTTTGGTAAAAAGAAAGAGGTGAAAAATATTTAGGAACACTGAAAAAGTAACTGATGGCAAAACCGTAAATAAATGAAACTTCGAGGTGAATAGTAAAAATAAGTCTGTCTGAATTTCAGAATGGCTCTGAAATTATTTTTATAAATAAGTATAAATTAAAATAAGTCTTTTGATTCCCCACTTTGAAATCTAAATCCTGACAGAATTGTCAGAATAAATTACAGAAAAGTTTGGGTCAAAGTATGATTACTTGGAAGTTGGAGGACTAAAATATAATTTGCCATTATAACTTAATATAAAAGCAACACTTAGACAAATTTTGTTCATCTTATTCCTTTCTCCATGCTTAGGCCGAACCTCCCATCTATTTCTTTCCCCCATTTTTCCAACCAAAATTCTTGAGAAAAATCAAAGAAAACTTAAAATCTAACCTAATTCTACCATTCTTCATCTTAAATTTGCTTGAAACTTAAAGGAATTCAAGGGATTTTGGGAAAGAACATTTCGGGTGGATCTTCCCTCTTGAGGTAATCAATTAATTTGTTAGTTTTATGGTTGTTTTAGATTATTTAGAGGTTGAATTAGATGGGTATGGTGTTAGATTGCATCAATTGATGCATTTGGATAGAAATCCATAAATTTCAAAACCTAATTGAAGTTGTATGCCTTAGCTATGTTAATAAGTGTTAGGTTGTGTTAATTGATCTTAGAATATGTTAATTAGAGGCTATTAGATAACTAATTGATGGTTGTTTTGGTGTAGAAAATAAGAATTGCACATTTTGTGCATTTTGCCTCCTTTGAAGATTTTTGGTGGAAATCAATTTTCCTAAGCTATTGATGCCTTAGGTGAGTTCTATATGCATCATTTACCATGCCTAATACCTTAGAATTGAAATTGGAAACCTATTGTGAAAGCTCTATTTTGGCCGAATGGCCTTTACTAATCATTACCTATGTATTTTGCTTTGTTTTCCTTTGAATTCCTTAGCCATTTTAATCCATTTCATGTTGTTTAATATTGTATATTTGATACCTATTGTGTTGTTGACAATGTGGATTGATTGTTGGTTGAATGGGCTTTAATAACTTTGCACCAAAACCTAGCTATTTTGCCCATTAAATGTTGCCCTCCAAGTGTTTGATAAAATGCCTAGTTGTTTTTGCCTTTGGCCTATTGTTTTGTCTTCCATAGGCCTACCATTTGAATGCCATCATCGCCAGTGACATTAGCATGCCAATTGGCCTACCGATTTTCTTTGCCGAGCCAATCTTTGTTCTATACCTTTGTTGTTATCAAACCAATTGTCATTGATTGTATATCATATATTGCAATGCCATTGATTCTATTGCTAAATGATTTGATTGATATTGAGCTTATTAATGTTGAGGATACCATTGTTGCATAGTGGTGTCTATTGATATGTTTACTCTTATATTGATCCTAATGTGGCTTGACAGAGCTACTACTCCGACAGGGTAGTGGGAATATACTGTCGGCAATGTGCACATTGTATTATTTATACCCTAACTGGAAAATGTTATGGTCCTGGCCATAAGACCTGATCAATCTTGTGCTTATTGATATTGATATTACTAGAGATTGTATATTCGCATATAGTTCATACTAATACTACTAGAGACTGTATGATTATATATAGTCTATCCCTTTATCTATCTTTCCATATTATACCGAGCCTATAATATACTTATTGACTATTCTGTCACCTTCTGTTACTGATTCTATAAATTGTTCACATTGAGCTATTGACATCATTGTTCCATTTTTTAGCCATTATATTTATTGGTGATGCATATAGATTCACTAAATATCTTATATACTCATTTTTTGCTTTGTTTACCCATTTTAAGGGAAGAGTAGACTGCAGAATCCCATCTTCAGACATCCAATGGATTTCTGCGTGCTATCGATCTATTTAATTATTTTGAATTCTATAATTTTTGGTATTCATAATCTAGCTGCTCCATGGGGTATGTATGGGTTAGTTAGGATATGAACATGTATCTATATATATATATATAATGATGTTTATGATATATAACGATAATGTGATATGTATTGATGATGGTTAGAGCCAATTGCATTAGATTATAGAAAGAATTGCAGAATGACAGAATGAATAGTAACTAAGTAAAATGAATAATTAATTGATAGTTATAGATTATGCATGTGATACTGGGTTCTACGGGTGCTGATTGCCATTGGTATCTCCTGCATCCTAAGACTGTTGAGATCCAGAAACGGGTTATGACAGTATGGATATCCAAATGCTACTCTGTTTTCTAGCTAAGACATAAGGAAATATTTTTAATGTTTTGAATTTTCCCTAATTATATCCTTAAGGTTCTTAAAAACTCAAAAATCAGTAAGGTTGCTTTGTCTAAACCCTAATATGAGCCAACAACACTCAGTAATTTATATCTCTTTACACGGTAAGAATTTGATAAAAATTCCTAAAAATAAAATAATCTACACATGTTTATCTACAACTTTTATGTTTTGTAAATTTACAAATTCTAATTTTAAGGGCAAGAAAACTCAGTCCCAAAATTTTGTTAAGACACAGAAATTTCAAAATTTTCAAGGATTTGCCCCTAATTTAACTTTCTTTCTCTAATTAGACCTCTAAACTACCATTAAAACTCATTAACTCAAAGTATATAGCTAATTTAAGATTTTACCTCTTAAATTCTTGAGAGAATTTTCTCCAACTATCAACAGATTTCTCATTAATTTGATGAAGCATGAAGCTTACAAGTTGAAAGGCTTGAAGTTGAGATGGTGGGAAGGTGATTTAAGTGAATGAAGTTTGAGCAAAAGTTTTTAGAAGGAGATAGTAGAAATTTTGGCCAAGAGAGATAAGAGGAAGAAAAAGATGATAATTTTCTCTAATTATGTTTATTTATAATAATTAATAACTAATTAGAATTTTTAAAAAATAAAATTTTAAAAAAATGAAAAGGAAATTAACTTAGCCTTGTTTGTGTCTTCATTAATTTAGATGAAATAAAACAATTTAAATTTGGTGGTGATCCCTCCACTTGGCCAGTTACCTTGCATCATTTAATTATTTTTTTTAATTATTTTAATTATTGATCAAATTTTGACTTCATCTCTCAAAATTTACAAAATTGTCATTTTCCTCTTCTTATTCTTCTATCTCTTTTACTTCTCTACTTAAGCTTTTAGATTTTATTAATTTTACTTAATTATATTTTTAACTTATTCATCAGATTTTAGGTGTGTAAAAATAAATTGAACAAAATATTGTTTTAGAATTTATTAAAAATCGAACACCGAAAGGTATTCAAACTTAGATTTTTCTTTTAAATCTTTTAATTGATTTAATTAATTTGTACTCTTTCTATTTTCATTTAATCTTTTAATTATTTTTTTTAGGCTACCAAGCTACCCAATTTTTGTTATCCATAACTAGTTCTAAGCAATGCACTTCCTAGAATTTATAAAAAAAAATCATCTATTGATGCTCGTTTCTTGTAACTATCTTTAATCGTTTTAAATTTTTGTTTAGAGTTATTACAGTGAGGATTTAGAGAACCGATTTTTAATCATTATGTTGAATTATTATTTTTGAATTTTGATATCATTTATGTATGTTTTTAGGGACATAAATTATTAATATGTAATTATATTGAATACTTGATAATTTACTTGTATTATATTCTTAATTCTTGAATTATTTTAAAATTAGCCATAATTTTTTATTTTACTTAAGGACAAGCAATGGCTTAAGTGTGGGGAATTAAATGACATATTTTTATCACTTTTTTCCTCTATATTTTAATAATATTAATAGTATTTTTATTTAGTTTTTAGTATTATTAAATAATATTTTTAGTAAATTATTACTAATAAGTTAGTCCTAATTTTATGTATTAACCCTATTTTTAGGTATTTTTGATGAAATATTGCATAAGGGATGAGTTCGGATTGAAGCGAAGGCCATAAAGCTTTGATTCATTGAAACCCATGTTGAATTATCTCAAGCTCGTGAAAGCTACTTTACCCATTACCAGTCAAGCCCGTACAACATTCCTTTCACGCCCATATAAGCTTTATATGGAAATAGTTTTTCTCAATTAAATAGTGCAAATATTATTTGAAATTTAAATTCAAATTAAAGGCAAGAATCAAGCAAATGTGCAAGAATAATGTGGGTGTGAATTCGCCAACAAATCAAGGGATTAAAGTAGCAAAAAGGAGGATATGGTTTACTTGCCAAATAAATAAGAAATGCACAGAAAATAAAGAGGCTAGCAATTTACAGGATAGATCATCTTCTCTATTCTACACTGTAGCTAGTTTTCTTTTATTTTTGTTTTTTTTTTTCTTTTATTTCTATCCAAGAACAATAGTTTAATATTGGATTTTATTTCTTTGTAATCTCTCTTTGTATTTAGGATTATCCTAGCGATCATATCTAATGGTAATCTCATTCTTCATTATGTAAAATTGCTACGATCAATTGCAATCATTTTTTATTATTTAGTTTATGTAATTGGATTAATTTCGAATTGGAGTGTCATAATAGCGAGTATTAATTTGAAATCATATATCTTTGAAATAAGAATTATTTTCTCTAAAACTCTTGATTTATTTAATTATATTTGTTTGATCATGATGAGTATGATTAAATTGATTAATGTGTTCATGGATATTAATTCAAGTATAAACTAAATTATCATTTGACTAGGGGATTTAATGGAACTAATTAGGTAATACATTTAAGGATTTATTGTCATATCCCCCGAATAATACCCAGACAGAGCTAATCAGAGGACAATAAAATGAAATATTGGAAAGCAGCAATTATAAAATGATATAAATCTGAAATCTGAAAACAATTATATAAGATAGCATAGAACATAAGTAAATTTAAGAAATTAAGTAAATATGACAGAATACAACAGAATGTGATAGAAGGAGACAGAATGTGATAGAATATTTAAGGTTAGACAAACATGAGTAATTTAAGTTAATAAGAATTAATCACGTTGGCAAGAGAAAATGAATAGTCAAGAAATGATAGTAAGGAAAAATTCGATACGGAGATTAAAGACTTAGGAACAAGCGACTGTAGAGACAGTTATGGAATATTAAACAGAGTCAATAGAAGCCTGTAATGGAGGATTCATAATGGTTATAAGTTAATTAGAAGTGAGTAGACATGAAAAGAGGATGGAAGTGGAAAGGAGTAAGGTATTTTAGGGAGGAAAAGAGAATTTTTTAAATAAAAGGCAAATGGGACCCACCAAATTTGTCACCATTTGCATTAGTAGAAAAGTTAAAATTTTGGCCTTTTAATCCAAGTTGGAGCCGGCCATACATAGCTTGGTGTATTGATTTTTTTTTTTTTTTTTTTTTTTACTTAAGTTACAATAGCATAAAGTAACCTTTACATTTGTCAAAATTTGATTGGAGTAAAATTTTCATACACATCTTCCATCTTTCTTTTGTTTCTTTAAGTATATAAAAACAAAAGAAAAGAAATTTTGACCACTTTATCATATGGATGGCCGGCCATAATGAAGGGTGTTGTCAAAAATAATTTATTTGTTATTATAGAAATAATTATAAGACAAGAAAGAACACTTGTCACCTTTATAAGCTAACAACTCACTTATTCTAGACAATTCTAAAACTTTCCTACAAAAACTTGACAAAAGTGGATAGAAATTAATTAAGTTATATAAAAGCCAATAAATCAGAAAAAGAAGAAGAGAAGGAATGGAAATAGGCATAAAAGACTCCAAAGAAATTGAGAAAGGAGAAGGAATAGAAAAGAAAGAAGACAAAGGAAATAGAAGATTTGACTAAGGTAAAATTCGGTCACTTGGTGTCTATTATGTTTAATTTTGATTTTTGAGTTAAATAAATACTGAAATTATGTGATTGAAAAACATGATGATATATGAGATTATAATTAAATAATTAGGGTTTTAATTGAAGGATATATGTTGGGAATTTGATAGATTAAGTAAAGTTTATTTTGTGACTAAATTGGAAATCTGGATCCTGTAGAAATAGTAAATTTTGGCTAATATTCCAAAATTTTAAAGACTGAATTTGAAGATGGTTAAAACATGAAAGTTTTAGATAAATGTATTAATTAGATTTCTGTAAAATTAATTTGGAAAATTCGAAGTGAGGAAAGAGTTCTTGAGTAAAAACTGTGACTGTCTTGGAATTAGGGTTATGGAAAAATACTACTGTATTTTTATTGTACATAATGATAGAGACAGAATTAAAAGATGTGTTCAACATAAAAAGTGTTCATTTATGTCTTATATATAAATTTGTAAAATTTTTTTACAATTGGAATTGTGGTTTATGATAAATTGGGTCATAAGTATAGACTGCCAAGAATGACAATTTAACAGAACATAGGTTACAAAATTGTATTAATTTGAAGACTTTAAATTCTGAATTAGAGAAAGTGTTAAACATGAATGATGATCACTTATATGTTAGATAAATGACTATAAAATGGTTTTGTAATTAGATGAGTACAAAATTTATTATAGGCATAGAAACAGGGCATATTTGGACAGAGATTTCAGGGCAATAATTTAACTTTGGAAATTCACTAATAATTGTACAGTGATCCAAAAATTCTGAATTTAGATATATTATAATTTTATGTGTATATTTTCAATAGGAAAAGTAATTACATTAATTATTTAAGTATTGATTGAGTTATTAGAAAAAGAATAGAATATGCAAGAATAGGATTTCAGACAGAATACAGGGTAGCAGGGCTGGTTATAGGCCTAAGTTTAAATTGTGTAGTAATGATTTTAATATAAAATTTTGATATGTTAGAACTTTATATGTTAAGTTTAATTAGGAATGAAGCAATTGGATAATTATAGAGAGAAATATGAGTAATAGAACACAGGCTGCCAGTAAAGAATTTTGTACAGAA
>CANXYC010767214.1:0-27753 GCA_948193065.1 Aleurites moluccanus | reverse complement strand
GTGGTTGTGATATGTTTTGAGAAGTGTGAAAAGTTGATGAAGTAGAGTTGAAGTGAGTTGACAAAATAATATTGGAAGTGCTAAATTTTGTGTTTTGATAAATGGGCATGTAGAAAATACAGAGGAGACTCTGCCGGATTTCCGGCAGGGCATAGGTGTGTAGTATGGAAATGACAATTTCCATGGATTAGAATATATATATAAGTATGAATAATTCTACATTATATGAGCTTTGGTTGGATTAAATTATTGTAAGATCTAACTAAAGTATTAGGGGTTCATCGAGGTACTGGAGGCCACTGGCATATCCTGTATCCTTGAACCGTCATGGCTTCCCCGGTTGGAGTCGTGACAGAGATTGTCAAACTTCATGGAGTTCCAGTTTCGATTATCTCAGATAGAGGTACTCAGTTCACCTCGAGATTTTGGCAGAAATTGCAAGAATGTCTGGGTACTTAGATCGATTTCAGCATTCCATCCGCAAACAGATGGGCAATCAGAGAGGACCATCCAAACTCTAGAAGACATACTGAGGATGTGCATTCTAGATTTTAGAGGGAATTGGGATGCTCACTTGCCTTTGATAGAGTTTGCCTACAACAACAACTATCATTCCACGATCCAGATGTCTCCTTATTAAGCTTTGTATAGAAGGAAATACAGATCCCCATTGTGTTGGGATGAAGTTAGAGATAAGTATATCGAAGGACCAAAATTGATAAGGTATACTTCAGAAAAGGTTCCTCTGATTCGAGAAAGATTAAAGACAGCTTTCAGTCGACAAAAGAGTTATGTCGACCTAAAAAGAAAGGATCTTCAGTTTTCCATTGGAGATTTTGTGTTTCTAAAGATTTCTCCAATGAAAGGAGTTCTACAGTTTGGCAAGAGAGGCAAGCTGTCTCCAAGATTTATTGGACCTTTTGAGATTCTGAGTAAGGTTGGGGAGGTTTCATATAAGTTGGCTTTGCCTCCTAGCATGGATAAGGTGCATTCGGTATTCTATATATCGATGCTTCAAAAGTATGTGGCCGATCCTTCTCGTGTGCTACAAAGTGCTGGAAGTAGACCTTCGACCAGATTTGACATATGAAGAAACCCCAATTTCCATTATGGATCGAATGGTTAAGAAGCTAAGGAATAAGGAGATACCAATGGTTAAAGTCCTATGGAGAAACCAAACTTTGGAAGAATGCATATGGGAGAGTGAGCAAAGCATGTAAGATAAATATCCCCATTTATTTCAGGCTTGAAGCAGATTATTATAAATTCGAGTATGATTTTATTTAAGGAGGGAAGAATGTAATATCTGCCATTTTTGTTGTATTTTATTTATTGTATACTTAAAGAATTAATTAATTTAAGTTATGAATGTTTTGAGAGGATGGAGTAAATTTCTGGTTGTAGGAATTTCTGAGGTTGATTGCATATTCTTAAAGAAATAATTTGGTAAGTGTAAAACATAAAAGTTGTGGATTTATATTTCATCTTCAATCCTATAAAACGGCTTGGTAAAATTCTGTGTGTATAAGGAGTTATGTCTCCTTGAGCAGGACTTGTCTGGTTTAGTATTTCTGTAGGAAATCTGTGTCTATATGAATTTTCTGGGAATGACTGAGATAGTTTGAGCTAAAGGTGTAAACATGAAAAAGGTTCCTCTATGTGTTTTATTATTGGCTATAAAATTTCAGAAAATTTGGATAAGTATAACTCAGTGGAGAGTGGATTTTCTCAAGTCTGTTCGGATAAATTTTGGGGCAGTAAGTTAGAGCGATTTTAGAGAGTCACCATGGTTTGTGTAGTGGTCTATGTGATTTGAATTCTAGATATGTTGAGCCCCTGCATGTCTATTTTAAGTGATAAAAAGAATTAGGAAGTTTGGATGTTTGTAGCTCATTTGCGAGCTGGTTAAGTATAAGTTATCAGGGGAAGGGTCTCAGTTTGGGCAGAGAATGGTTATAGCGAGCTGGGTAAGTGTAAGTTGTCCAAGTAAGGTTTCAGCTCAGTAGAGATTAGTGTTAGCGAGCCGGCAAATGCGAAGTGTCATTTGTGAGCCAGCAATGCGAAGTGGCAAAGTGGCGAGGTGAGGTTACCGAGGTGGCAATTGGCGAAGAGACATATATGAGGCGGCATATACGAAGAAGGATTTGGCGAAGAGGAAAAAGGCAAGGTGGCATTATGCGAAGAGGCATTATACGAAGACGAAATGTGCAAAGTGGCAGTTCGTGAGCAAAGTTTGGCGAAGAGGGAGATAGGCGAAGCGAGCTGGCGAAGAAGCATTGCCGAGGCTGCATATGCAAGGAAGAGTTTGCGAGGAGAGATTAGCGAGGCAGCATATGCGAGGTGACATATGCGAGCTAGATTTGCGAAGTGGCATTGTCGGATCAGTTTGGCAAGCTGGGAAGTGCGAAGTAGGAATGGTGAGCTGGCTTATGTGAGGTAGCATTGCCGAGGCAGGTTGGCGAGGCGAGCTGGCGAGCGGGATTTTGGGCAGTGGCCTATTTAACTCAGTGCCCAGTAATGATTTTTCTGCACAATTTTCTTTCTTCTTTCTTCGTTCTTCTTCTATTCTTCTCAGATTAGTTCCATTTCTTGTCTAAGGCATTAATATTCAAAATTAATGCATTAGATCTCTAGATTAGCATATTATAAGGCATCAATTGTCAGATTCAAGTAGATTATTCCAAGAATCTCAGTGTTGGAGAAATAAGATAAATTTCTTCAAATTTCATATTCTTTTAGATTAATTAAATCTGGCAGTTAGAATAATTAATTATGGGTGTATAGAAATTTATTGCAAGCATTTTAAGGTTATACATTGTAATTAATGTTGGAGAAATCTGAATTAATGGACTGTCATGAATAGTAACATGAATAGTAAATTCGAATTAAATGTAGATTTTTCTATAAGAGATGAATTAAATTGATGTTGGGAATTAAGAATAGAAAACCCTAATTTTGTATATTTGGGAAAATTTCTTAGGAGAAGGAAATCAAAGAAATTGAGGAGATTATGTGAGCCAAACTGTTGAAAGGAATTCAAAGATAAAATTGTGTAGAGGTAAGTATAAACATTGCATTTGTCATTGCTTCTTTGAGATAATATGACCAAGTATTCTAAATGTTCACCCATATGATTCTTGTATGCTTGACATGATATTACCAGACTATTAATTGAAAATCCTATGATATCTTAAAACTGAGATTTACCATTTGTTCATGAAATTACCATGTATATGTATATATATTGTAAGTGGCTTGGTCAATTTTCTTGGATCAAGTTCACATAATTCCCACTTGCTTTTTTACTTGTTAAAAATTGATTGAGATTATGATATATGTTGATGGTCTTGTGACCAGTATTTTCTTATGAGATGAAACCATATGACCCTATGGATAGAACGATCTTCCCAATAAGAGTAAATTCATTGGTCCATCGTGCACTTTGGGAACCTAACTGATAGAGTTACTATACCAGTGTTCCACCTAGAGGGGACCACGAGCTCTAGGCATATGCCTGGCCAAGCATGCATTTGCGATAAGGTAGCAAGGCCTACTGATGCGCTCTGTTGTGATAGGTAGCATGGCTACTGATGCACTCTGTAGTTCTACCATGATATTTGATAGTGCTATTCGATTGTGAGCACTTTGTTTCTTGTAAGCCTAACCACTTTCTGATTTGTACCCATATTTTTGAAATTGTTATTTCTTTTGGATTATATATGTATATATATGTATATGTATTTCCTTCTTACTGCATGTTCATATGTTACTGAGTTGAAGGCTTACTCCTCTTCTGTGGATTTCAGGTGATGGTGTAGCTCGTGAGGGAGCTAGTAGAGAAGATCAAGCTTTTTGACTCATTCTTCCAAGAAGCCTTCATTGTAATTATTTTGAAATATGATTTTGTATATTCATTGAATGGTATTATGACACAATATGTATTGGGAGTATACTCTAGAGCTCCGTAGTTAGTTATTGGGGATGATAATATTTGATGTATGATTTATTGGGTCACTCTTGTTCCTTAGTGATGTGAGATGCATCTTTCGATCAGTAAGGAATAAGAGAAAATTTATGAAATGATATAAAAAGAAAGATATGAATTATGCTTATATTGATTATAGAAATGATTATTGTATAATATCTGTATTTAATAGGAATGTATAATATAAATGAGATCCAGGATATAGGAGTTCTACGGGTTTATGGTGGCCTTAAGCCTACCCTTGCCCTAGGACCGTCGCACTACTGAAGTTGAGGTGTGACAATGTCTTAACAAAAGTGATTTTAGAGGTGGATGACTTATCACCTTCACTATATCTATGTCCACACTTATTAGTTGGACACCTTTAAGATTTAAAAATCTCATCTAACTTATCTTTGCCTTTGCAAAGTTTGGATACAGATTCATCATAAGTAGTTAATTTATCTTTCAAATTTTTATTTTCATTACAAATATCATCAAGACTTTGAGTCTTTTGAAAGATAATATTTTCTAACTCACTTTTAAAGGCATTTAAAGTAGCTATCTCATCAATATAGCCATCACATGCATTCAAAACATCATTTTTTATTTTTTTTCAAATTATCATATTTTTTTTTGTAATTTATGATACTTTGAAAGCAATGATTCTAACATATGCATAACATCATCATTATTAGTAAAGTTAGAGTTATTTACCTGTCACAACCCACTTTTGGACCGCAATGGTCCTAGGGCACGGGTACACCTAAGGTGACCGAAAACCCGTAGAACACATGAACAATCCATTTATCAATCATTTAATCAATATTAACTCATTCATCAATGCTAAAATCCCATTTATTACTTATAAATTTTACAAAAATTTTGCCAAAGTTTCCTTTGAAATTTTAATCTTATTCTCGACCCAAAACTGGGTCTTTCAAAAATTATACAGCTTGCACTAAAATTTTTTTTTTCACTCCTAATAATTTGCCTTCCTTATACCCTCAACTTCATAGTTTTACAGGCATATATAGCACTTCTAAATCTCTTTTAAAACATGTGAATTTCATTTTAGCATTTTCAGTATCACTGTCTCTATCACTTCACTATCATTGTTATTATCAATCATTAAGTATTACACATTACATTTTAAATGCCACTATAATGTCAGTTATTTCAATATTTATACATTATTACAGTACTTAATCACCTAATTACACAGTACCATGGAGCTCTAAGAGTTGACACTCACGACCTTTAGAGAATAAAATTCTACCTTGATGTACTTGACATTCCAAGTTGGAAAAGAAATTGACTTGGAATCAGCTTCCTCTATCTCATCCCTGTAAAAATTATAAACCACTATTTGGTCAGTAAAAAAAATACTCAGTGGGTATGTATACATTATTAAATAGGTGATATAAGCTTATTGTAATAAAAGATATCAATGGTAGTCATATCAACAATTACAATGAATGGATATCAACATATCCATTTTTACATGTCAAGGTTAATTAATTTGCACACCAAATATCTTTGGAAGTTTGGAATAGGTAACAATCAAATTGATGATAGAATGGCCATCAATGGTAAACAATAAGATATAAGCTTGAAATCAATGAACAGGTAAATAATACTCGTATCCTGTAGATAAGATAGATAAAGGGCCATGAACACGTATAATCTCATATCATGTACATAAGGATGATTAAGCCCTATGGCTAGGACAATTAACCCTTCCTAGCAAGGGTATCATTATACAATGTGTACATTGTCGACAGTATATACCCACTACCCCATTGGAGAGGCAGCTCTGTCAAATCCACATGTAAAATAGGCCAATGGAAATCAATAATAATATCAAGTATTCATTAGGAACATTCTAGTACCATGGCTTTCGATCGATACACATGGGTTTACTTGTCAATCAGTGTCAATACATTTTACTAATCATATATAGGTTTCTTTTCTTGATTCAAAGGTAGCAATTAATAATAAACATCATGGAATGTGGTTAAACATTTGATGTACATACTTTTGGAAACATTTGGGTACATGATCAATCAAGAACAATAGGCATTTCAATATCAATAACAATCAATGAATATGGATTATTTTAATCTTTGAGAATAATCAAAGAATGATCAATAATAGCAAAGTAATATTTAAATTAAGAAGAAAACATGTTCATCGGGTCAACAAATCAAGGCATGAATATGATGTATACATTACTCACCTTAGCTTATGACTTGTACATTTCCCTTTTCCTTTATCCTTAATTCTTTGACATATCTCTTATGGTACCCATCACGTCTTTTATTTGTTATCGACTCTACATATCTATTTAATTTTCATTTAGATACTATTTAACATAAAATTATATTACTTATACTTATATTAAAGAAAATTCCTTAAATTTCCAAGTTTTAGGTTGTTCCAATAAAGAACCTTTACTGACAGCCTATGTTTCATTACTCATATCTCTTTCTACACTTATCCAATTTCTTCAATTCTTGTTCCTAATTAAACTATACATATTAAGATTTAACATATCCAAAATTTACATTAATACCACTGCTATACAATTTATGGTATTAATTTAAATTTAGACTTATAACCAGCCCTTTTACCCTGCATTCTGCCTGCAATCCTATTCTAGCAGTCTGTATTATTTTATATCATAACTCAATCTATACTCATTCAATTAATGCAATTATTTTTCCTATTGAAAATAGACAAAAAATTATAACATATCCAAATTTCAGAATTTTTGAATCACTGAACAATTATTAGTGAATTTCCAAAGTCAAACTATGGCCTTGAAATCCTTGTCCAAATAGACCTTATTTCTATGCCTGTAATTAATTTCTTAATCATCCAATTATAAAACCATTTTACATTCATTTATATAATATATAAATTAACATCTTTTATGTTTAAAACTTTCTCTAATTAAGATTTTAAGGTCCTCATATCCATAGAACTCAATAGCCTATGTTCTGTTTATTAGTCAATCTGGGCAGATTATACTCATGACTTAATATCTCATAAACCAAAAATAAAATTTAAAAAACCTTTTACAAGATTATATATAAGACATAAATGAACACTTTTTATGTTGAACACTTCTTCTAATTTTACCTCTGTCATTATGTACAATAAAAATACAATAACATTTTTCAGAAAACCTAATTCCAGGTCAGTCACAGTTTTTACCCTATAACTCTTTCCTCACTTCCAATTTTATAAATTCCTTTTACAAAAAACTAATTAACATGTTTATATACAACTTTTATGTTTTTTCCATCCTCAAATTCAGTCATTAAAGTTTTGGAATATTAACCACAAATTACTGCCTCAAATTAGATTTCAGAAACTATATAAACCCTAGCTCACTCTTTATATTTGTAACTTAATTACCTTAATTATTTGCCAAATCAAACCTTATAACTCTTAAATATAATTAAAAATTATAAGTTTAGAATCATTACCTTGATTTAAAACACTTGAATTGCCCTCTTCTTTTGCTCCTCAAAATAATTGAACACCAAATTCTATCTATTTTCTTCATAAAGCTTTTTCCTGCTTCAATTTCCTATCTATTTTTGGTTGATTTCTTTAGAAAGGTTAGAAGACTTATTTCCTTGGTAATTCTCCATTAGTGGTTCATCCAACCTCCTCATAATAGCTATTTTCATCCTCTTTTCATGTACACCAAAAACCAACTCAAAAAAAAAAAAAAAAATGAAGACCAAAAAAAAAAAAAAAGAATTCTCTAGAATTTTGGCTACTTGTCACCTTTTCAATTAATTGATAAATCAATTAATTATTTTCTATCAAAAAAATAATCTCCTCACCACCATAGCCAGCCACCTAGCTCCTTTTCTAGAAAGGGTGGGTCTCATAACTTTGTTTAATTGCACTTTGGCCTAAAAATTTTCTTATTTTCATTTTTGACCCCAAAATATTCTGTAATTTATTTTGTCTATTCTATTTAGATTCAACCTCAAGTGTGGGGAGTGAAATACCTTATTTTAAGTTGTTCTATCATTTAAAAATAGTTTTGGGTCATTTCTGGATCTCAGACAATGGATTTTCAAAATTGCCCCCAAAGTTCTCATAAATTATAATTTTGCCATTACTCTTATTTTCAGTATTCCAAAATATTTTTCAACTCTTTCTTTTCATCATAATTTCACATAAAATTAACTTATTTAATCCCCCAAAGTTTGGATAAAAAATTCTTAAATTAGCCGGACTGCTATTTTCCCAGCAGTGTAATTAACACCAGCATTATCCGGGACAGTATCTCAAAAGTGACCTGGTTGAGGCTAAAAAATTCTTGAATATTACTCTCTATCACTCTCTATATATTTCAATAATCGATTGAGTCTATTCATACTTCAATTAATGCTTCATCAATCACTGTAATTCACTATATTCATATATTGTCTACTATTTTATCTCACTATCTACTGTTTTGTTTGTTGGGGGTATTACATTACCTCACTATAAGACGTGTCCACAACAAAAGCCATTAAGCAAAAATTGACCTTCTCATCCTTGCTTGCTTTCTCATCAACATCTGATTCACTTGAATCATCCCAAGTGGTCGCCAAAGCTTTCTTCTTATAATTCTTCTTTTTTTTTTAGCCTTGGACAATCGGATTTAATGTGACCATACTTATCACATTCAAAGCACTTCACTTGATTGCTTCTATGTTCTTGCTTCTCATATGGCTTTTTGCTTCCAATGATTAAATTTTTTATTTTTAGTGTGAGCATAGCCATATCTTCATCATCTTCCTCCTCATCACTTTCATTTGTAGATGTCTCCTTTGAAGCAATGAAAGTCAACTTCATGTTCTTTTCTTCAACTTTTTCTTGAGATAAGGTGATCTCATGAGTAAGTAATTTACCAATCAAATTATCGGTTGGAATAACACTTAAGTCATTGGCCTCTTCAATGGAAGTGACTCTAGATTCCCAATCCTTCTTAGGGAGAACTCTAAGGATTTTGTAATTTATATCCTCAAGAGAGTAAGTCTTCCCAAACTTCCTCATTTAATTTATAATCACCATTAAACGATTGTACATTTCAGATATCTTCTCATTGGTTAGCATTTGGAAGAGTTCATATTCTTGAGTAAGAATTTGAATTTTCTTACCCTTAACTTGATTTGTTCCTTTATGAGTGATCACAAGAGTATCCCAAATTTGTTTGGTTAAAATGTCATGGGAGATTTTGCCATACTCCTCTCTACTTAAAGAATAATAGAGAGTGTTTGTTGCCTTTCGATTATTCCTATTTGCCTTCTTTTTGAAAACCGTTTATTTGCTTTTAGGCTTCATGATCATAATCCCATCCATGGTTTTTGTAAGAACTGTATGCCTTTCTTTAACCATATCCCACAAATCAATGCCATCACTATCCATGGATATTTTCATATGATTTATCCAATATGGATAGTCGATGCCATCAAAATAGGGTGGTCTAACAGTTGAACCTCCTTCAACAATATTCGATCTTCTAGTTACCATGATCTTTGTTCCAATATGGTTAAATCTTTAAAAAATATGGAAACAAAGCTATGATACCAATTGAAAGTCCCTTTGGCAACCAACAAAGGGGTGAATTGATTGGAATGACAAATGAATGAAGATTTAAAAATTAATAAGATGAAGGAAGGAAGATAAAAATCAAACACAAGAATTTTATAGTGGTTCTGCCAACACTTGCCTATGTCCACTCCTCAAGATCGCACTTGAGTATTTTACTCCAATCCTTTTATGGGCACAAGATCAAACTCAAGTGTTTAGGTTCACACTCAAATATTTGCAAAGTGTTTTCAAAGGCTTACACTTCAAACCATCACAAGTATTTTATTAAAGGCTCACACTCAAACTTATACAAGTATTTTACTAAGGCTCACACTCAAACCCTTAAGAATTATAAGAGATGAGAAGAAGAAAAATCCCCTTTAACTTTTTCCCAACTCTCAAACAATCAATGAGCCTTAATGAACTCGAAGATTTACAAAAAATAGCTCACAAAAATGGTTTTATAATAAATAAGCTTTTTAAGCCATAAATATGAATGATTTGGTGCAATAGCTAAATAATAAGTTCTCAATTATTATTCTCTTGTTTTTAAGCTTCTCACCAACTCATATTTATAGGCTTAAATAAAATATAGTTATTTGGCCTCATTTAATGCTAAAAAGTGCAGTTGATAGCTTTTCCAACGGCTAGTTTTTATTGCTGATTTTTCAGAGTAGTGGGCGTTACTTAGCTCATTTCCCAAACTTTAGCTACTAGACCTTCCAGACTTTTCATTAGCAGCTGTGACTGATTGGTAGTGGGCACAATTTTATTTCATCATATCTTGAGATATACAACTCTAAATCATGCTCCTTTTTTGTTGTTAAAAACTTTTAGATGTCTACTAAAACTTTTAGTTTATAAAAACTCCAAAACTATCCATCTTCATACTTTCTTGCTCAAATCTATCAGATAGCTTGAGCATGCTTCACTAATTCTTCAATTTCTCCTTCTTTAGAAATTAGAATCACTTGATTCCTTTTCCATATGAAAGTAGACATCAAGAACTTAAATTATGTGGAATATAATATGCAAATTCTTCTTCTATAATTTCCAGCAATATTTTAAATTTGCCTCAACTGTTTTGTCCTAAACTATCAGTTTGAGCATAATTCATTTAAAAATTTATATCTTCCTTTTCCAATATCCAATGCTCAATCTAATTTCTGTTTCCAAAACTAGACATCTATATGTATTTCATCATTTGAATCAATCTACACAAGGAGTAACATTTGATTAAACTTGTTGATTCATTGGATGTGTTAAACCTATGCTTTAGCAATAGTCATGATTTTTCATGCCTTAAACAATTTAAAAAAATTTGTTAGCATAATTAACAAATTGATAAGTTTTTTATCATCAAAATAACATCAAATCCAATGGGTCCAACACACTGGGTTCAGGGAAGAATGAGGTATGTTTGGTTGGAAAGGTGTTTTCTCGTAAACCATATAATATGAATGGGTTGAAGAATTCTTTGTTGGGGGTGTGGAGACTTGTGAAAGGGGTGTAGGTTCAAGATTTATTTCATAATGTATTTTGTTGTGATTTTGAGACTAAGGTTGACAAACAGAGGGTTTAGTGAGATGGCTCATGGCACTTCAATCACCATTTATTGGTCCTGCGGGAGCTTAGGGATGATGAGTATTTGTCTGGTGTGGTTATGAATGACTATGCTTTTTGGGTTCGTACGTGTAATATGCCTTTTAATTGTTGTGACCAAGCCTCGATTCAAAACATTGCATCTCGAGTTGGGCTGATAGAGGCTATTAATGAGGTAGATTTGAATTCATGAAGCAAATTTGTTAGTGTTCGTATGGTGGTGGATGTGTCCTGACCTTTTTCCCTTAGGCTATTTATTCTGAATAGTAGAAGGGAGAAGGTGTGGGATTACTTTAAATATGAAAAACTCACTAATTTTTGTTATTTCTGTGGGTTATTAGATCATGTGGTGGATGAATATGAAGCTAAGCCTAAAGATTGTGTGGAAGATGCGTGGCCATATGGTTTAGGGCTGAGGGCCACCCCTAGTCAATTTGTTTGTCTAAATAGGATTACTAAAGATCTCCCTTATTCTGACAGCCCGTGGTTCTAATGTTATGCCTCTTGTTCGTAAATGCTTGTAGGTTGTTTTGGCTGATGCAGATAAGTAGAATTGTGCAGGTCAAGCTTCTAAACCATCTTCTAGTAATGTTACTCGCTCATGTCCTTCTTCCTCTGTCCCTGTGAGTTTTGCTTTGAATTTGATTTCAATTGGGAATGTGATGAGTTCTGAGGCTGGATTCATTATAAAAGGGGATAGGGTTCTATTTGGGTTAGTGTCTGTGCCAATTTTTTCTTGTGTATTGAATGAGGAATAGGTAGCTTCTATTAGACAAAAAAAAATTTTGCCTGATGTGGATAATGTTAGTAGTGGCAATAGTGTGGGGGCTTTGTAGTCGGGTGTTCAATATGATTCAGTTCATTCAGTTGGGTGTGTTGCATTTATTAAAGCTGTTGAGTTTTTATAGTTTGTTAATGGGGTAATTCTATGAGTGCTTTGGGTGACTCTGTAATACCTGTTATATTTTTATTATTATTATTATTTTATTGCATGTTGTTGAGATGTTATGGAAAAATTATTATTTTGGAGAATTTTAGAATTTTGTATGCATGAAGGATCTTGTGAGTCAGTTTTATGATTTTAAAGGAATAATTTGGAAAAAGTGCAAATCATAAGAGTTATAGATTTATATCTTATCTTTAAGTTTGTAAATCAGTTTTGCAAGATTCTATGTGTGTGAGGAGATTTGTTTTCTCGATCAGAACTTGTCTAGTTTCTTATTTCCTGCAGTAAGCCTGAGTTGCTGTTTATTCTGAGATGTGGAGATTTAGAAAAGTCTGGATATAATTTAGAAATTTATCATAAATGGTATAGATCTCCTATTGATCTAAAATTTAGATATGTTGGACCCCTAAATGTCTATTTAAAGTGACGAAGAGAATGGAGGAGTTTGGATGCCTGTAGCTCGTTTGCGAGCTGGGTTAGTGTGAGTTGGCGAGGAAGGTTTCCAGCTCAATAGATATAGGTAGTGCGAGCTGGCTCCTAGATTTCGAGATGGATAGAGGCTGATCGAGGAGGAAATTGCGAAGTGGCATTTGCCAAGATGGAATTTGGTAAAGTGGGATTGGCGAGGTGGAATTGTCGAGGTGGCATTCTGCTAGGAGGAATTCTGCAAAGTGAGTTTGGCGAGGTGGAATTGCCGAGGTAGCATTCTACGAGAAAAAATTCTACGAAGAGGGATTTGGCGAAGTGAGTTTGGCCAAGTGGGATTGGGCGAAGTGCGATTAGTGAGGCAGTGACTTATTTAAAGGGAGAAGCAGTAGCCATTTTCTCACGATAACTTTTTTCCTTTTACTTCTTTCTTCTTCATTTCTTCTCCTATATCTCTCCAATCTATGCCATTTGTTTTCTAGTGCATTAATACTCAGAGTTAATGCATTAGATCATTAAATTATCGCATTCAAGGCATTAGATCATCATTCCAAGCTTGAATTCTTCTAGAAGTGATTTTAGGGGAAAATAAGGTAATTTCTCCAAATTTCATTTTTCTTTTAGATTAAGATCTCTGGTAGTTAAGAATAATTAATTATCAATGCATAACACCTTTTATGAGCATTAAGGCTACTAATTTTGAGTAATATGGAAGATATCAGAAATTATGAAATTTAATGAATAGTAACATGAATAGTAAGTATATTCAAATTTCTAGATTTTTTGTAAGGGATGAATTAAATTAATGATAGTAAACAATAATAGAGACTATAAGATAGTTAAAATTTTAAGGAATTATATTATATATTATTAATTGAGAAACCCCTAATTTTGAGTATTTGGGAAAATGTCATAGGAGAAGAGAACTCAAAGAATTAGAGGAGATTTATTGAATGTACCAGTGATTAAGAGAGATTCAAGGATAAATTTCTTGAGGTAAGTATAAACATGGCATATGCACGTTGTTTTCTTGAAATTGGATGTTCAATTCTTCATAATATCTATTTAAATGATCTTTCTATTCTGAAATATTGTACTGTGCAACCATATATTGAAATTTCAATAATATTCTTAAGCAAATGATAAATTTATCCCATGAAATTGCTATATATGTGAAAATGGCTTGGTCGTTCTTCCTTGGACCAAACTTATATAGGACCTATTTGTTAACTTGAATGATTTCTTGTTTATATGTTGATGGCCTTGCAACCAATATTATTTCTTATAAAATTCAAGCTATATGACCCATGATATGTATATGTATAGAACGCTTTTCCTAATGAGAGTAAATTCATTGGTCCATTGTGCACTTTGGGAACCTAGCTGATAGGGTTTTATCAGTGTTCCACCTAGAGGGGACCATGAGCTCTAGGCATATGTCTGGCCAAGCATATATTTGCGATAAGGCAGAAAGGCTACTGATACACTCTGCAGTTCTATCATACGATTTGACAGTGCTATTCTATTGTGAGCACTTATGTTCTTGTAAGCATAACCTTATGATATTTTCTTATCCATGATCCTTTGGCTTGACCTTTACTTTGCATGTTTATATCTTACTGAGTTAAAGGCTCACTCCTCTTCTGTGGATTTCAGGTGATAGTATAGCTCGAGGGGGAGTTAATATAGAAGACAGAGCTTCTTGATTCATTCCTTCAAGAAGACTCTATGTAATTCTTTTGAGATACAGATATATATATATATATATATATATATATATATATATATATATATATATATATATATATATTCATTAGTTGGTATTATGGTATTGTATGTATGAGGAGTATACTCTAAAGCTTCATAGTTAGATATTAAGGGTGATATTATTTTGATGTCTAAATTGTTACATTTGGGTTGCCCTTGTACCTTATTGATGTGGGATGTATCTTTTGATCGGTAAGGAATAAGAGGAAATCATATGATAATGAATGTAAGTGTACAAATGGTTAATGCATGAATCATAGAATTGAATATTTATAATGATAACTATATATGGTGTGGATATGTATTATGTATGAGATCTAGGATATGAGCATTCTATGGGTTTATGGTGGCCTTAAGCCTACCCTTGCCCTAGAACCGTCGCATCATTAGAGTTGGGGTGTGACAAATATGAGTTACTACTAGAATGGAATCCCCCCAAAATTGTTTGGGTAAATGAGATTGGAAAAGAAGAGCTCTTGCTGTTTGCAAGAGATGTTTATACTTTCTTTCCACAACTCCATTTTGTTGTGGAGTGTAAGGTGTTATCATTTGGTTAATAATGCCAAGATAAAAAAAACAAGACTGACACTGTGAACTAAGAAATTCAGTGCCATTATTTGATCTAACTTGTTTGATTTTCTTAGAAAATTGGGTTTGAATCATGGAAATTAAATGAGTCAAGTGTTTTATTGTTTCTGTTTTAAATCTAAGAAAAAAAATCCATGTGGCTCTACTAAAATCATCAACTATGGTTAAGATATAATGTGCTTCATTAAAAGTAGCTATTTTGTAGGGACCCCAAAGATCAATATGAATTAGGTCAAATGGTTGTTGAGTTTGGATAGAACTACTAACAAATGGCAACCTATGCTGTATGGATAGTGGACATACATCACAAATTTCATATTGTATTGGTATATCAGTAATATTGAAAGATAAATGTTGAATTTTGGTTTTAGAAGCATGTCCTAATCTAGTATGGATTAAGGTATAAAGAATTGAAGCCATTTCTTTATTAACATATGAAACAGTACAAGAATTATTCACCGAATGAACAATACAAAAAATGGAAGAATTTGCTTCAACAATAATCAGAATAATAGATTCTTTAGCTTGAAAATGAAGAATGGTATTTACATTAAAACTTGTCCTATCTAAGACATATAATCCATCATGCATCTTGCCAACAACTATGACTTCTCTAGTCAAAAGGTCCTGAAAAAAACAATGTGTTTGGTAAAATATTACTCTAATTAACATTGATTATGCAAGTTTACTAATAAACAACAAGTTGAACTTGAAGCCAGGAACAAACAATATTTTGGTAAGTGTTATTTTGGTACTAAGTATGGTATTGCCTAATTGGTGTACTTTTCTTGTGGTTTTATCAGGCAGGTGAACTAAAGTTGTAGGTTTCAAGTCAAGCAAATCAGTTAGGTGTTTGGCAGCAAAACTCATATGATTAATAGAACCATAATCAATTATCCAAATATCCTTAAACAAACAATCAAAACAACTCAATAAGAGGGTATGTATGGTACCTGCATAACTTGTGTATGCTACACAGGCATTCCCAGCAGAATCTTTCCCTTCAAAGCACCTTTGTACCTCCTTTTGAACAGCTGATGCAATAGCAGTATTTCACTCCTCCTCCTTAGTACTATTTGTGACTACATCACCATCATCTTTAGTAATACAATTTGCCTGACCCCTAATTCTACCTTGTCCCTTAGTTCTCTGCCTCCTATTTTCATCAAACCATTTTGGATATCCTATTATCTGAAAACACTCTTCCTTCTCATGATCATGCTTATCGTAGTGTGTGCAATATTTGTCAAACTTTTTACAATAGTCTTTCCCATAGTGACCTCTTTTCTAATTGTCCCCTCTTATGTTATCCCTCTTAAAATGTTGACTTCTAACTAATATAACATTGCTATCTCCAATATCCATCATTCCAGTTTGAACCTTCCTCTGTTTTTCAACTCTTAAGACCATAGAATAGGCCTTATTTACTGTAGGTAAAGGTTCCAGTAACAGAACCTTATTCCTAACATGATCATATTGATCATTTAGCCTTATCAGAAATTACATTAACCTATTTAATGCATAATCATCGGCATTTTCTTTTGCAGTACCACAAGTGCAAACATGAACCATATTAAACAGGCTAATTCATCTCAAAGCCATTTTAGCTTGGTGTAATAGCTCACAACACTCATATTCCCTTGAGAAATTAGACTGATTTCTCTCTGGATTTTGTAAACAAAGGTTCTTTCGACTCACCAAACCTATTCTCTAGTTCTTCCCACAATTGTTTGGTTGAGTCAGCATATATGAATGCTTTGACTAGCTCTTTTGAAATAGAGTTTAGGATTCATAAGGTAACCATGCAATCCACTGGTTTTCAGGCTTCATATTCTTCCGAGTTTCATCAGGTTGTGGATATTTACCATCCACAAACCCTATTTTGTTCTTTGCTCCTAACCCTAACCTTATAGCTCTATTCCAAGAAAAGAAATTTGCACTAGTTAAAGGAGTGCTTACTAGAACCATCCCTGGATGGTTAGAGTTTTGAAGAAACAGAGGATCTCCTACATACATAACATTTTGATTTCTGTTGATGACGTTTTGGCCTCAATTATTGTGAGGTCTTCACACCGCTTCTGCTTCATTCATCGCTTCCATCTTCTTGCTTTGTTTTGATAAAATCTCCTTATTTACTCTTTTGATTTTGATTTCGTTCAATTTAGGGTTTGTGATTTGTCGATCTCGGTTTCTTTGATTTCACAACCTTTGATTAGGTTTTGATTTTGATTTGTGGCTTTAGAGTTTTGATTTGCGGCTTTAGATTCACAGGCACTACTCTGATACCATGTATAATCATGTATTCTCATCATCTAGGGTTATATAAAATAAAAGATGAACACAAGAATTTAGAAGAAATTGCTACTTCTGTTATTAAGGATACACACTTACATGAAGACAAAATGTTGTTTATATATGTACTAGTAAAATGACTATACTACCCTAAATAGCATACTCAGCCCTAACTAATAAGCTGACTAGAATTATATCAACATTACATATGTACATAAAACTAACTAAAATATACAACTGTACAAATTAACATAAATTTAAAAGAAATAAATTACATACTTCATCATTATTGATAGACTGATTAGACTTGTATTAATTTTACCATTTTTTACAATAACAACAAAAAAATGTATTTTCTATTGTAAAGATTGTCAAAACAAAGTTATACTATAATATGGAAGATGATTTTTCTTATCAATTCATTGATCATATTTATATATTAAGAAAGATATAGCTAAACAATTTGATATTGATTTTATTATTGAGGCATTTGATGCAAAATTAAATAAATAAATTAACAGACATAATATAAAATGCCTAATGTCAACAGATCTGTAAATAACCATAATTTTATTTTGATATTATTATTTTATTTTAAAATACTACATAAATTTAATTATTTTATTAATAATTATAAATATTTATTTTTGATATATGAGATATATTTTATTATTAATCAAAATATGAATTTTCATGAGTTTTTGTTTATTATTTTAAGAAAGATATTTTCGCTTTCAAAGTTGAGGGGCAAGATTTACCACTGATCATAAGTGACAATGGCAAATCACTATTAATGTATGGTAAAATTTTGATACTTATGTGTTCTTAGTGAGATAATAGCATCAGAATATCAATTTCACGCATAAATCAAATAGGTATATTAATCAGCAAAAATGTACTGAATTTTGATGCTTACTGAGATGTTTCGAGAAAGTGTTGCGTAATTAGGATTTGGATCAATGCAATTTCTATTAAAAGATCTATTCGATTTGTGATTATACGAGCATATATAATACTTGGCTTCTCTTGATGGTTTGCAGAAAATCTATGTTTCTCATCTATATTTTTAGTTTAAGAAGCATGGCTACAAATTCTTGTTTTCTTTTTCATCTGATAAATTTACAATATCCATTAGATTTGATTTAATTTTGCTTTTATATGTTCTTGCCTGAATTTGAATTTAAAATTTAACCTGTTTAGACTGAAAATTTATGATGTTTCATACCTGAACGCATAGAAAAGCTTAGGTAAGAGTTATATTATTTTTGTTTTCTAGTTGAATTATGATATACAAGCACTAGGGAGATAGTGGATTCCACTAATCTAATTATGCATAAATCAAACCAAACTAAATGGATATTAATGGGTCTCATTTGGTGCACCCTCAAGTGTTGTGAGCTTAATAATTAATATGAATTTCACTTCAGAATCTTTTATTGTATATCTTATCTTTTTTCATATATATTTTTTTATGCAGCATGTTATTTATAAAAAAATATTGATTACCAAAATATTTTTAAAATAAATTATGTGTCGTATAAAAAGAATATGAAATAAAAAATAAGACATATATTAAAAGTTGATTTGTATATCTAAAAAAAAAAATTATGAAGTTTACTCTCTGATTTCTTGTTCTATGATCCTTTATCATTTGATGTTTGCATATTTTATTTATAGCTAGGGTAAGAAAAGGACAAACAGTATGTTAGAACTAGATCACAATTTCCTAGCCCCATATTCTTTGGACCTTGGAAAACTCAAAAAAATTGAATATTCAAAATGTTTGGTAGAAATTATCTGGTATATTCCTTGTTTTGTAGTTATGATCACTTGCATTGCTATTAGGCTTAAGGAAATTGGACTTCAGACTTCTAACAATATTAATAATAATTGAATGAAAGGACTGATTAGTTTTTATGGGAAATGGAGATTACAACTCCACCTTACAACATTAACCATGAAAAATTTGCACTTTGATTTTCACAGATCAAATGATTTTTTGCTATACAAGTATGATTATAAATCTATCATCTCTGTTTCCCTATCCCAGTCCTTTGTCTTTGATTTAGTGGTATTATAATCATTTTTAAGATTATAAAATTCTGGGTTCTAATTCTGATCAAAATCAAATGTACCAAGAAAAAATAAGTCTCTGCAATAATGCTCTCATTACAATTATTAGCTGTATTTGTAAAGTTCATAACTCCTCTCTTAACTGTATCATTTTAAAGATCATTTTTTGATTAGAGTTGGTGAGGGCACATGTATACTTAATTTACTGTACTGAATTAGATATAAATTTAATAATCGAAATCGATTATTTTTTTTACATCTTTTTTCCATATGAGCTGCAGCAAGCTGTCTGTTCTACCAACTTAATTACAAGTATATATTAGCAGGCATACACGTGGCAATCACCCAGATGATTAGCAAGAACAAAGTAAAAAAAAAGAATCCCTTAACTATCTTGATGTCGTTTTGCTTGTGGGAAAATTTCTATATTCCAGTATCGGTTATTACAATCTCTCCTTGTCTGTAAAACATCGCTGTCTTTTTGGACTTTCTTGAATGATAACCCAACAAGAAATGAAGACGAGGAAAGCTTTTTTTTTTCTTTCTTACTGTGGCTTTTTGGTGAGAAAACAAAATTCAGAATTCTTGCATCCTGAACAATAGCAGCATTCTGATATAGAAACTGATAAGTTCGTGAAAACGAAGAGATTGCTTGTATACACTGATCAGAAATATGTTGAATGTTCATAGAAATTCTCCAAAAGCATCTCCAGGTAGAAAATCTACTACCCTGCAATACCTTTTTGATTTAGATTCAAAAAATATCAATCTCAGCCCTTCTTCTAGTCTCAGAAGTATCAGACAATCTTACTTCGAATCTGAAATCGAAGGAATTCTTTCGATTATATCTCACTGCTCGGTTACTTTTACTTTCACTGATCCATTAGAGTCTCCTTCTCAACAAGATCAAAAGAGACACGAACTAATCCAGCTTCTTGCTATTGTAAAATCTCCCAAAAAGTCGGTTCCTGATCAGATTCTATTCCCTCTTATATCCATGATAGTAACCAATCTATTTCGGCCTCTACCTCCGTCTTGCAATAATGCTATCATCACAACTGAGTTACTTGACGATGAAGAATTTACTTCCGCTCTTTCGCCCACATGGCAACATCTGCAGCTAGTTTATGACTTACTTCTTAGGCTAATTCTCAACATTGATCCCAAAATTCTCCGTAATCATATAGATCAATCATTTCTTGTCAATCTTCTCTACCTTTTTCAGTCTGAAGATCCTCGTGAACGGGAGAGTTTAAAGAATGTTTACCACCGGATATATTCCAAGTTCACCTTCTACCGGTCATTTATGAGAAAATCAATGAATGAAGTGTTCTTGCATTATGCTTTTGAGACTGAGAAGCATTGCGGGATAGGTGAGTTACTTGAGATATGGGGAAGCATTATCAATGGTTTTACAGTACCTTTGAAAGAGGAGCATAAGCTGTTCTTGATGAGAGTTCTTATTCCTTTGCACAAGACTAAAGGAATGCAGCTTTACCATCGTCAACTATCTTATTGTGTTAATCAATTTGTGCAGAAAGAGCCCATGCTAGGTGGGATTGTTGTTAGAGGATTGTTAAGGTACTGGCCAATTACTAATTGCCAGAAGGAAGTTCTGTTTATAGGCGAATTGGAGGAACTGGTGGACAATATTGATCCTGATCATTATAGAAAGTTGGCTCTGCCTTTGTGTACCCAAATCACAAGATGCTTGAACAGTTGGAATTCACAGGTAAGTTTCAACTCTCTCATTGTTTCTTGTTTTTCTTAATGTTATACACTTGATTTTCACATTTTCTATCGCCCTTCAAATGTGAAAGTTTCAACGTTCACCAGAAGGATTGCCTCCCCTTTTTATATTACCACCAAACTGTGAAAGCTCTGGCTCTGCGGCCTATTTGACCTCTCCATGAACCTAAAAAACGTTCACATTTTTGTATCTCGTGTTTGTTTACGAGGAGTCAAATCAACCAAATTATATATGATTGCTCAACTATGATCTAAACTCGAAACCCCACTTCTTACAGAGGTTGAGATACCAACTAAACTAAGTCTAATTGAGAGTTGACTAAATCACAAGCTATTTAATTGTAAAACATTTGTCAGTTTTAATAGGGATTCGATGTATTTCTAATATTGCTTGAAAATCAGGTTGCAGAGCGAGCATTATACATATGGAACAACGAACAGTTCGTGAAGATGGCATCATCAGCAATAGAAGAGGTGTTTCCTGTAGTGGTAGAAGGAATGGAAAAGAATCTTAAGTGGCATTGGAGTAAGAGTGTGAAGCAATTGACTGAAAATGTAAAAGCAATGTTGGAAGAAATGGATCCAAGTTTATATGAAAAATGCCTGCAAGAAATTGATCTTAAAGAATTCTTGGCTCTCCAAGAAGAGGTCAAGAGGAAGAAAAGATGGGAAAAAATAGAATTGGAAGCAGCCAAGAACCAGTTCCTTCAACCACAGCAGTTTCTCTGTGTTTCTCATTGATAAGCACGCATTAAACTATGTACTTGCAACAATATGACACTAATACTATATCTACATCATATTAAACGCTGAAAATTTTAGCAAAAAGCAATAATTCCATTCTGAATAAAAAAACCTAACAAATTGATTATGGAAAGCAATTCAAAAGTATTTTTAAACATCTTGATTGCATACTTATATTTTAGTTTATTCGATGCACTGGACAATCTTCATTGGCATATTTATATTTTATTGTTTCATTAATATCAACAACTTATATATAGTAAATAGGGACGGAAGCAGAAAATTTTATTAGGGTCATAACTAAAATAGTAAAAAAATTTAGTATTATAAATTATATATAATTTTTTTTTTGAGCCAATTATAAATTTATATGTAATTTTAGTGCTATTAAAGAGAATCAAAGATAAATTATTAGAAATTTTTAATATTATAAATTATATATAAATTTTTTAAAAGATCAATTAAAAATTTACATTTAAATTTAATGTTATTAGTTATATATATATATTTTAAACAGTCAATTAAAAAATTTACACATATATATTTAAAAATTTTCGATTAATTAAAAAATTTACATGTATATATTTAAAATTTTTGGAAGGATCGGGTTCTCTCTAGCCCCTAATTCCGCCCCTGACAATGAGCATCTCTAAATAATTATGGTGTGATATAATCAGCAATAATATAAATTTTTCAAACCTGTGTTTAACACAGTTTGATATTAATTTTTTTATGCCATATAAAAATAAAGATATATAACTATTATTTTAAAAAAAATATAAATATAAAAGTATTTTATATATTTATATAAATAATTGTTATTATTTTAATAAATTTTTGAATGGGTCTTTGCTACTATTTTTACGGTAATATAAAAATTTAGATTATTAATCACAAAATTCAATAAAAAAAAGATATATATATATATATATATATTTTTATTACAATTCAATAAAAATATATATATATATATATATAAAGTTAGATTATTAATCACACAATTCAATAAAAAAAAGATATATATATATATATATATAAAGCCATTAAAATGTATACTGTCCTATCCTATTTATTTATTTATTTCTCTTATAGTGTTATTTTTATTTTTTTACTTCATTTTTTTAAATAAAATTTTTATATGTAAAAAGAAAAAAATTAAAACAAATATTAAGGTTTCATATTAAATATCCTATTAATGATTAAATATTTATTTTTTAATCATTTTTAAATACATAAAAGTATATAAAATTTTAAAAATTTATAAAAAAAAAATAAAAATCAAACATTGAGCATAAAGAGAGTTCTAAACGTTCTTTATATTTCAAATTTAATATCGATATAATACATTTACTTTCACTAAAAAAATATGAAATCTATTTTTCTTAATTTCATATGAAATTTATGTAGTTATATATATCTTAGGGCACGATTTTCCAACTAGATAGGAACCAAAACCAATTTGAATGAGATTATCAACTAAGTTTGTTTGGTTTCACTCTAAACTAAAAATGGAATGTAATTGTGGAAATACAATTTCATTTTTTTTAATCTATAAGGAATTCAAATTGTTTTCTTGTTTTTTAGCATTTTTTTTTATATTCAACTAACTTAATTTATATTGAAACAATATCTAATTTTAAATGTAACTCTTAAAATGAGTGATAAATTTTATTAAATTAGTTTAGAAAATAAATTTAGAATAACTTATTTGTAAATTTAGACATGAATTTCTATTCTTATTTCATTTCCAAAATAAATTAAATATGCAATAAAAAATCAATAACTCTTGTGAAGCTGCAAAAATTTTAACGCATTAAACTCATATAAAATATATTGTAGTCATCGAAATTTTAATCAATTAAATAATTAATTGATTAATTTATTTATTGATCAAATTAAATTGGATTCTAATTATTTATTTTATTAACCAATCAAATAATTTAAAAGGTTAATTACTTGTGGGATCCTAATTTTTGGTTTCCCACCAAGTAATAGACCTCTATAAATAGAGAGGCTTTCTTCATTCTTGCACATTCAAGATAGAAAGTACAAATATAAAGTTATGAAATTTTGAAGTTCTACAAATTGAAAAATCAAGACTTCAGTAATTCAACAAATTTTACAACAACAAAGAGAATATTACTACGCAAGATCATACTCTAGCCCTTTAGTTGAGATCGTCTTCAATAAATTTCTACATAGATTCAAGAACCAGCAACAAATCTAGCCCCTTAAATCACAAGTCTTCAATCCAAGTGAAGCCACCTTCGATTTGGGGATCAAACTAATCAAGTCCTCAAATCACAAATCTACACTTCAATTTGAAACCAAGCAATTCAAGCCTTTCTTCAAAAAGAAAAGAACCAGAGTACTTAATTTCTTTGTTTTAAATAAATACCAATAAGATATTATAAACCTATTCTTTTAATTAAATTAATAAAATTTGATATTTGTTACATTTTTCTTATCTTTAATTTCAATATACGAAATTTATGTAAATAAATTTTTGGCATACCCAGTGAGACGATCTCTACATCTCTTCTCTTTGAAACCTTCAAGCAATCTTTGACAAAATCACAAAAAAAATCATGGCTTCCAAGAACATGATCTACACCCAAGCCAAATAAGGTGTGGAAGCAACTAAGTTCTTCATCAAAGTCATGATACATGCACCCATCAAAACATTGCACAAGAGGAAGTTCGCTAAAACTTATGTGAGAATAGTCTTTTCCTTTAAGCAATTAAAAGTGTCTTCATCAACTCTCGAGGCAAAACAAAATGCTAATAAAGGGTCGATGGAATATGCTGATTTTTCTCAATCATTAAGAGAAAGCTTAAAATTTCAATCAATAAAACAAGACAATGAATTAAATGATGATGAAGTTAACATTGTAGCAGTCACAATGACAAGTACAACATCATTTGGGGAGCAATTTGTAAATATGACCAGACCATGTGAAAGCTTGGTGAATTTCATGAAAGGGTTGGATCTCATGAATAAGATTGAAGACACTCAAATTGCTACTTCATCACGAACTCAACAAATTAATGCTCCACCTCAAACTCAATAAGAAGTTGATTCATCTTCAATAGCATCCAGCTTGTTATTGATAGCTCAATTTCTACTAATAAGTTGAAGGAGATCATTAAAGAAGCATTTAAAGGTCATAGTGAAAAGTATGACTCAACCGTCTTACAACTGTGTCAAACTATACACCAAGAGGATAGAGCTTCTCAAATGCCTCAAAATCATCAACCTATAAAATTTCACCAATTTGATGGTAAATGCAATCCAAGGCAACATATAGCTAAATTCATCGAAACTTGCAACAATTCAGGCACGAATGGAGATCTCATGGTCAAACAATTTGTTTGTTCTTTGAAAGGAGATGCATTTGAGTGGTACACTGATTTGGATTCTGGTTCGATTGATAGTTGGAATCAATTGGAGGAGGCATTTTTAAGTCATTTCCACAGCACTCGTTGCATTAGCTTGATTGAGCTCACCAATTCGCACCAACAAGAAGATGAGTTTGCCATTAATTATATCCACAAGTGGAGAAATTTAACACTCAATTGCAAGGACCAATTTTCTGAAATCTCGGCTATTGAAATGTGCATTCAAGGCATGAATTAGGGCCTCCACTACATTCTGCAAGGCATTCAACCAAAAACTTTTGAAGAGATAGTAGCAAGAGCACATGACATGAAGTTAAGTCTCACTAATGTTGAAGAAGAAGATTTACCTGTTCAAGAACCAAGGCCTGGCACACAAAATCAAGACGTCTACAAAGGGGACAAAAGTTTTATTAAATCTGACAATGAGAAATCCATGGTCATAAGCACTGCACAAATCAAAGCCATAAAATTTCAAAAGAAATCAAAGATCAAGTCTTATTTTTCCCAAAATGGAATCAAAGATAAAGCGTCTTCATTGAAAGTAAAGAAAAACAAGCAATATCCTTTTCTTGAATCTAATGTGCCAGGAATGTTGGAAAATCTTCTCAAAGCAAATCTTATCAAGTTGCCCAAGATGAAACCATCCCAAAAAGCTAATTATGTTAATGATCCAAATTTCTATAAGCACCATCAGTTGATTAGCCATTTGGTAGAAAAGTATTTCACTCTCTAAGACAAGATTATGAAGTTGCATGCAAAAGGAGATGTCATCTTTGAGGAAGAAATCATGTCATCCAATTCAACTTCAATCATATGTTCAAAACTTTCAATTGCAACGCTGAAGTTTGGATCATTTGAACCAGTGAAAGTAAAGTTCGTTCCTTCCTCAAGTAAAGTCTTGGACTGGAAGCAAATTCAATATTCACATTTTTCACCAAGCTGCTAATTCTCATCTGGTTGGGGGCATCAATATGAAGAAGATAAGAGTCCAATGATCCAAAAAGTGAAGAGAGAGTTCTTGTAACTCGAAATCAAAATATGAATCTTCACAATTTAAAGGATGCCAAATTGGTGAATAAATCAACAAATAAGTCAACCATGAATGATATTGAAGGAAAAACTGCCTAAAGTGCTCATAAGAATTTTGTTAGAAAGTCACAAATACGAGACATAAATTGTTGTCAAAGCAGATGAACAATGACTTGAAGCACCACTACCCATAAAGTTAAATATCACTCCTGGCCGGTATTGTCACAGCCTAACTTTAGACTATGACGGTTCTAGGGTACGGGTAATGCCTAAGCCACCAGTACCTCAAAAAACCCATGCCTTACTTTTACATTCATAACTTAACCTGTGATATATTTTAGGTGATAATTTTTTTTTAAAACATCATAACAATCATGCAGAAAAACTGACAGAGTTTTTTTTTTGTAACTCTGACTTAAGCTATTCGCAAAATATATAAATATGCACTCCCAATATAACATACATCCTCTTATATCCTTCATTAATTAATTGCAACTCAAAATGCACTTCAATATTTTCATCCATATCATATAACATATACATTTCATATAATGTTATACATTTCATATAAGGATCATATTTCATAAATATGTACAATATATGCATATCCATATCATATCAATTTACTATTTGATCATTTTAACATGTTACTTAAGTCAATTTAAACCTCTATACATTATATACCAATAAACCTCTATACACAGGAGTGACCTCTAATACATACATCTGATCCAAGGGTGGAGATGGTGTAGTCAATGGATAACTACTTCACTGAGATCCTGAAATCATATAATTATTGAAAAAAGTGACTATAACAATATACTCAGTGAGTCATTCTATATATATAAGTATGCAATAATATTCATGACAGTCACATCTATCCATTAATGACTTATAAATAGGAATGCTGGTGATAGTATAATGATATACATAGCATGGATCATAATGCATATAATATAATAGGAGCCTGTAACATGTCATATATCATACTGTAGCTTCATTTCATCACATCTCCCCCAATCAACCATGGCATAGGGAATATTCTTACCCTCCCTAGTAGATGCCATATCATATATCTGTGATCACAGCCGATGGTTTATTTGTACACCATCGAAATAGTCCTGTTATAACATATTATATGCAAATGTCTCATTTAGCATAATTACATTAAAATAAGTCTCAAATAGGACTTAAATGATGATATATATCAATAATAGACCCAAAGAAAGAGTCTGGCTCATTTTCATATTTTGGCCCGCCGAAATCCAGTTTGCGCTGCCGCAATTGGCTCCCAAATTACGGGTCCGTTTTCATTTTTCAGGCACTTTCTGGTTTGTCTTGAGTTCAACATATACATAGCAATTTCTGTATACCAATATCAAGTACATATATATAAAAGATGATTGGGCTTGGTTTCAGGTCAAAAGTTTCAGGTCAAAAGACCTTTTAGATAATATTTTATAGCCAATCAAAGTTTGTGCCAACTTTAGGTATTTCGGTGGCACCATTTTAGGTCAATATGGAAAATTTGCCCAAATGTGGATCATTAATGGTTTTCAAACAAGTTAAT
>CANXYC010767029.1:0-11762 GCA_948193065.1 Aleurites moluccanus | reverse complement strand
AAATCTTCCTTTGATTATTTGGTTGCCTAAATGAATTCTTCCAAAGATTTAAAGGTCAAATTAGTGTTTAGGATGATGGAATTGATAGATTTCCATAAAAAATTACAAGAAAAGCATAAGGAAATGGAAAGGATGGTGTGGTCGAACCTAAAGAGCAATCAAACTGAAGTTTTCTGCAGAAATAGTTGAAGGTTGAAGATGAAAATGCTGAATTTAAGTATTTATATGATTGATAGGATTAGGTGCTTTAAGGTATTGATACTTTAGGTTTAAAATCAACATCTAACCATCCAATTTGCTTACTTTAATATCATTGGCCATCAAAAGTCAAAGTAAACCAAGCTCATACAGGTTGCCCACACGAAATCATAATCTTAAGGGCAAAAATCCAATAAGGTGAGCTTACAATAGCTAAAATGCTCCCGATCGATCCAACCGTCCGATTTTCCATCATTTAATCCAACGGCTAGATTTAATCAAGCCTAAACTGTTATAATAGAATCATACACACCTTATAATCCCATATTAATGGAAATTATAATAAGGTCCTTAATATTCACCGAAACCACTCAAACGCCCTCATTGAGCTGTTTACCCGAAATTGTCTCCAACCGGGTATATTTTTCCATATAATTCCCAAATAAAAAAAATAAAACCATTTACATTCACTTTTATTCTTTCCTTTACTCAAATATACTGTTTAATTCATAAAACCTCGAAAAACTGCAAAATTACAATTTAATCCCCCGATCACCAAAAATTCCAAAATTACCCGATTGAGTCCTAACTGACTTCAAACCAATTCTAAGCCTAAAAATTAGGTCATATAACATGCATAAATATAAATTCCATGCATCAACATATCATATTAACATATCATAAAGAAAGGAAAATAATTTCCCTAAAGGTCCCTATAAGGGTTTAGGCTAAGGTGTTACACACTTAATCATGCCAAACCATTCCATAGCATTAACCATGTTAAAACTCAAGTGTAAAGCATGAATTAAGAAAAATTACAACAAATATGCACAATCAGGTTTAGATGTCATGTCTCACTGTAAGGGGCATGACATTTCTAGGGCGCAGGTAAACCTAAGGTCACCAGATACCCATAGAATACATTAACATGTCAATTTTAATTATTCATTTATTAATTTTCATAATTTGTATAATGAATTTTATTCCCAATCATACACTATGTTTCAGTCATATTCACATAGTACTTATCTTATTAACCATGTGCTTCTGTCATTTCGCTTATTTCTAAACCTTATTATGCTTATAATATGTTAATCAGTTTGATTATATATATAGTACCCTATGAATTATTTACTTATCTATATACAGTACCATAGAGCTCTAAAGAGTTTACATTTTGACTTCATAAGATATAGCAATTACCATAGACTCTTCGATATCATAAGTTGGAGGAAGAAGTGACTTGGAATGTAGCTTCTACTATTTGTTCATGTAAAATAATAAATAACTATGAGGTGAGTATAACAATACTCAGTGAGGTAATTGTACATCATTAAACATATACATTAAATAGGTAGTAATGGAGGAACAAATGGAAAGGTTATCAAAATAAGAAGGTAACAATGATTGATGAGAATAAATAAAAGGGTTATTAATGTTCAAATTTTATAGGAGAGCAATTTGTACATCAAATACCATGGGTGGAAGAAATATACAACAATAATGAATAACTTTGGGTAGTTGAGTTTATACTATCGTATTCACAAGTAAAAGCAATGAACAATAGTAAAATGGTATCACTGAACAAGAATAAGGTGAGTAATAATGAAAGAGTAAAATAATAGGATTATAAAGTTAAGTAAATAACAATGAATAAGAAGAACAGGTAAAAAAGGTGTCAATGTTATATTTAGAAATCAACACTTTACACACCAAATGCTATGGGTGAAAGGAATGGGTATCAAAAAATATTATCACTAAATAATTTGGCAATAGTAACACAGATATACATGTAAGGATGTGGAAATAATAGATAAAAGGCCAGTAACTGTAATAGTAATAGTAACAGTATATCAGTATCAGTGAGATACATAAGGTGAGCCAGACCTTATTTCTAGGACAAGTCTCTTTCTAGCTAGGGTAAACAGTATAAAGAGTTCATTGTGTATAATGCCAACGGTATTTATCTACTACCCCGTCAGTGTGGTAGCTCTGTCAAGTCCACATAGGCGATAAACCAATGGGCTTCAATATCAGTTCATTAGCAATATCTAATAATCATTGGTAATAATATAGTACAATATACTTTCAGTGGTTGCTCATTGATCAGTCAAGGACACTATATTTCAGTGAATATAGTATCGGTTCCATAAATAATACAACAATGAACATGATATTCAAGAATCAGTCAGGTGCAATGGTGGTCATTTAAAAACATTCAATATTATATCTGGTCAATATTTGATGTGCATTACTTTAGAGCTTATAGAACAAATTCAATAAAGCTCAATTTCACAAAGGAAATACTCAATGGAAACAATTCAAAAGACAATTCGATTTCAATAGCAAATCAATGGAAGTAGATCAAATTAGGTTCGAAACTTTAGAAAACAATCATGGTCAATTATCAAGAAGGCATTCAGTCAAATGAAGATCAATCACATATGATTACAATATATCAGATTAAAACAATGAACATGAGTAAATGATATATAAGTAACTCACCTCATTTAGTAACTTTAACTATTCATTTTACTTCTTTCTTCTTTTCCTTTACTTAGAACCCATACTTATATCATCTCCATCCTTTGAATCTACATATCAATTAAACATAAAATCAAGACTGATTCATATATCTTAGGTTAATCCTAACTTTAGTTTCATTAAATTTCTTAAACCTAGGGTTATATTTTATAAGTCGTTATTTAATTTTCTCATCTTAGCAATCTAGACCATTCTGCACATAACACATGTTATACTTGTCCAATTGATGTGATTCTTTTTTCTATTTAAACTAGACATATAAGGCTACTATTAATTCAAATTTTAAGTCAATCTGATTACTACACCATTTTCAATAATTTATTAAAATTATACCTAATGTCCTGCAGTTCACATACGGGCATACTCCATTTTTGTGCATATAATCCCAAAGTCAATTGTCTGATAAGTTCTCTAAATACTAGCAGTAGGTAAATACTCCCCTAAAATCCCACTCTACATTTCTCTAAAAATTCTCAAAAAATTTCATAATATACAAAACGTATACATTTATAATGTTACCAAAATTCAGATCAATTGGAGTTCAAATGTTCCTTCAATGAATTTTCGTTTTAGGATTGAACTGAACAAATTCTTTGGCTAGATAGTCTATATCATTTTAAATATAAAATTAGATCCAATCGTTGGATCGTTTTAATAGAATTAAATAGACATCTATTAAGCAAACATATCAAAATTTCACCATCAAATATGAATCCAACTACAAGTTACATAATTCGCAATTTCGATTACCAATAGAGGACTATATGTATTCTAATTCATCACCGTAAAACTTATGAATTATGAATCTTAACTCAATTATATCATATTTTCTTGTCGTAATCTTAAACTTTAATCATTTAAAAATCATAACCATATATTTAAATCAATTATAACACATTAGAATAATGGTATAACTTCTTAACTCTAAGAAAATTTCAAGAATTTTGAAGAAAACCTCCAAAACCCAAGTATGTATTTTCCTCTTCCTTTTCTCTCTACGTTTTTTTTAATAGCTGCCACTCTAAAAACTAACACTTATATACCACCAAAAGAGAATAAAAATCCTAATGTTTAATTGCTCACTAATCTACCATTTAATTAATTTAATCAGTTTAACACAAAAATATGTTATTTTCTAAAATTGACCACTAACACTATTTAAATTGTACTACAATCACAACATTTAATTATACATCATATAAATTCTCCAAAATCCAATTAATTATAACTCATGTGAAAATATCAAAATATCCTTGATAGAAAAATTATCACAATATCCCTAAAATAACAAAAATACAAAATATATTCAATTGGCTTCATAATTCATATTTATATCTTTAATTAATACTTCTAACCCTTAACTTAAATTTAGTCTATAAATTCACACAAAATATAATAAATATCCTTAATTGAAAAATTTGGGGTTTCACAGTCATGGATTAAGTCAAGGTAATGAAGTTCCTCTTTTAAATGCTCTCTCTATTCACTCTTGCATGAAATCTCCCATAAAAATCAAATATAGGAGTGGGAACATGTATGAAGCTAAGTTTTGGTATAATTAACTTCCAAAAGTGGTTCAACTCCGCATTAACTCAACCGGATTTGATCTCTTCATTTCTAGTCTTCATCTCAAGTAAGATCGGACATAAATATCTTAATTGTGATCATGGAAAGGTAGATGGATTCTATCCATACATTTCACCTTCCTATTGGTGAGATGTCTATCACTTCATTAGACTTTGCCACCATAATGAGAATTTCCTTTGAAGGAGAACCCGTTCCATTCGATGCTTATTTGTGTGAAGGTAATTCCAAAACTCAATAGGATTATATGAATGCTCTCCTTGGAGTTACTCTTCTCCCAAAAAATGGACACATTTCTTACACCGAGCTAAAACGCTTAGTTTTTGAAAGGGTCATTACTTCTCCCAAGCTTGTAGATCAATAAATAATTTGTTTTCTTCTTTATCTTTTTGGCATCATACTTTTTGCCAATACTTCCAACATAGTGGATCTCTCCCTCTTGCCCCATTATGGGATCTCTCAAAGGTCAAACACATAAATTGGGGTTCTTCGACACTATCTCATCTTTATTCTTTTATGGACTAAGCAAGTTGGCGACAAGTGGTCCTAAGTGGCTATTGGAGGGCCATTGAGGTAAGCTTTCTAATTTTTCTTTTTAACTAACTTTGTTCTTAATGTCATGCTTACTTTTCTCTATTTTCTTAGATATGCATGTATGAGCTCAACATTTTTAAGTGTCTCCTTTTTCTCAAGAAGCCATTTTAAAGATTCCTTAATCTTATGATGATGATGAGGAAATGAAGGAGTATGCACCAACTGATTGCTTTCCTAGGGGTAAAACTTAGATTGAGAGTAAGACTATCCCAAAGATCCATTTCTCATCATATAGACAAAGACTTAACTCCCTCTCTTGGGATAAGATACGATATCCAACTCACAATTCTCCATTTTTACCTTAAGTCCTTTGTGATGAACATCCTTTGATTTCTTTTGTAGATTGTGGATCATCCATGGGGAGAAATCAAACAATTTCCTTCCTTTCTTCATTATGTAGCTCACCTAACCCGTTTAAGAATCCTTCTTAATGGTTCTTCGACTCTTGAATGGTTCTTTGGTGAGAGAACCTATGCTTTATTTCTTGGGCCTAAAAATAGGAAAGTCCATATTTCACCTCCTCTCTCTATGTATTGGACTACAACTTTGGAGGGAGAGGAAATATGAAACACTGGATGAACGTGGCTCAAATTAGGTGGGAGTGCCAACAGATAAGACACATTGCTGACCCTCTCTAATATTTTGAATGGCTTGACATATCTAAGTGATAGCTTCCCTTTCTTGTCAAATCTCATTACACCTCTCATAGGTGAAATCTTCAAGAACACATAATACCTATAGCAAAATGAACATCTTTTCTCTTCGGGTATGCATAACTCTTTTGTAGGCTAAAAGTTGTTTTCATTCTTTCTTGAATAATTGGGATCTTCTCCATAGTCTTTTTTATTAATTTAGGACTTTCTAACTGTTTTTCCCCTGGTTCCACCCAACACACAAAAGATCGACATTTTCTACCATATAATGCTTCATATAGAGCTATGCCAATAGTCGAATGATAGCTATTATTGTAGGAAAATTCAATCAAGGGAAAGTATTGAACCCAATTCCCTTTAAAGTCCATTACACGTAAACGAAGCATATGTTCTAATGTCTGAATTGTACGTTTTGATTGCCCATCTGTTTATGGATGAAAGGTTGTGCTAAAGTGGAATTGGGTGCTAGTGCTTCTTGAAACTTCTGCTAGAACCATGTAGTAAATTGAGTCCCTTTATCTGAAATAATAGTTAAAGGTATGCCATAAAGTCGTACTATTTTATCAACATACAACTAGACATACTAAGTAGTTGTGCAGCTGATTTTCACTTCCAAGAAGTGAGCTATTTTAGTCAGTCAATCAACTATTACTAGATAGAGTCATATCTTCGTGAAGTTCTAGGTAAACTAACCACAAAGTCTATGGTTACCTGATCTTATTTCCACTCTGGCAGTTCTATCTCCTGCAATAGCCCCGATGGCTTATGATGTTCAAATTTAACATGTTGACAGGCTAAATAAGTGGAGACAAATTAAGCTACATCCCTCTTCATATTGGACTACCAATAATGCTCCTTTAGATCATGATACATCTTCGTTATTCCAAGATGAACATTATATAATGCATAATGCATCTCCTTCATAATTTGCTTTTTAAGCCCATCTACATTTGGCACACATAGTCGTTTCTCATATTTCAGTACCCCATTATCAATAGTGAATTATGGGGCTTTCCTAGCTCGATCATCTTCTTTTAACTTCAATAGCTGAGAATCTTTGTCTTGTGCCATTTTAATTTCATCAATCAAAGTCGGCTTTACATGGAACTGGGCTATTGGAGCTTGGTTTCGATCCTAGGTTCCTAATTCAAACTGGACTCCCATATCAAATAACTCTTTCACTTCTCTGATTATTGGTCTCCTTACAACTGTGATGTGAGCTAAACTCCCCATAGATTTCCAATTTAATGTATCTGCCACAACATTAGCTTTACCTAGGTAATACAATATCTGGAAATCATAATCCTTCAACAATTCAACCCATCTTCATTGTCGAAGGTTCAGGTCTTTCTACTGCAGAATATACTGTAAACTTTTATGATTTATGTAGATTTCATATTTCTCCCCATATAAGTAATGCCTCCAAATCTTTAAGGCAAATATAACTGCAACCATCTCTAAATCATGTGTAGGATAATTTAACTCATGTTTCTTCAATTAACGAGAAGCATAAGCAATTATCCTCTTATCCTGCATCAAGACACATTCAAGTCTAACCCTCGATGCATCACAATATACTATAAACTTGCCATTCTTTATTAGCAATGCCAGCATTGGTGCTGATGTAAGACACAATTTCAAAGTTTGGAAGCTTTTCTCACATTCATCAGTCCACGTGAATTTCTTGCTTTCTAGTCAGTTTAGTTATTGGAGCTACAATTCTTGAAAAATCTTTAACAAACCGCCTATAGTAACCAGCCATACCTAAGAAACTCCGCACCTCAATTACATTAGTAGTTCGTGGCCAATTAGCTACAACTTCCACCTTCTGTGGATCCACTTTAATGCCATCTTTTCCCATAATATGGTTAAGGAAACATACATTTGTAAGCCATAATTCACACTTCAACAATTTAACATACATCTTATGCTCTCGTAATATCTACAACACTATTCTTAGATGCTCTTCATATTATTTCTGGCTTCTGGAATAGATAACAATGTCATCTACGAATACAATGACAAACTTGTCCAAATAGGGCTTGAACACCCGATTCATCACGTCCATAAAAGCAGCAGGGGCATTGGTCAACCTAAATGACAATACAAGGAATTCATAGTGATCATATCGAGTTTTGAAAGCAGTTTTAGACATATCTTCATTCTTAATTCTCAATTGATGATAACTCGATCTAAGGTCAATCTTGGAAAAATAACTGGCTCCTTGCAATTGATCAAACATATCATTAATCCAAGGCAATGGATATTTGTTCTTGATGGTCACTTTATTCAACTGTCTATAATCAACACACATTCGCAGTGAACCATCCTTCTTTTTGATAAATAACAGAGGAGCACCCAAGGTGAACTACTGGGTCTGATAAACCCTTATCCAGCAAGTCTTGCAATTTCACTTTTAACTCTTTTAGATCTATTGGAGCCATTCAATAAGGTGGGATTGAAATAGGGTTTGTACCCGAATAAACTTCAATCTCAAACTCAATCACCCTCTCTAGTGGCAAACCTGGCAAATCTTCGAGAAACAAGTTTGGAAACTCATTAACAATAGGAATCTGATCAACTCCCTTTGAAGTCTTCTGAGTATCCATTACACTTGCCAAGTATGCAGGATATCCCTTTCGTAAGAGTCTCCTTGCCCCAATAGTAGAAATGAGTTTAATTCCCAAATCACTCTTATCACTCTGATACTCAAATTTATCATGACCCTCTAGTTGAAATTTAATCTTCTTTTCATAACAGTCAATTACTGTATGATAAGTAGTTAACCAATCCATTCCCAATATCACATCTAATTTCATCACATACAAGTCTACTAGGTTAATTGAAAAAATTATACCCTTTATTTCCACATTACAACCCAGATATTCATATTTTACCTCTATGCTCTCACCTAAGGGAGTAAATATTTTTAAGGGTATTGACATCAATTATTTTTCAATTCCCAATTTAGATGCAAATTTGGATGATACAAAGGAATGTGTGGCACCAGAATCAAATAATATTTGAGCTATTTCACTTGACACAGGAATCTTACATGATCTTCTTGCCTGATCTTTGAGCTTCCTGAGCATTAACTGCAAAGACCCAACCTTGCCCCTACCAGCTATTGCCTGACCACTGGTTTGTCCCTATTCTGATCCTCTGCCTCTGCCTCTACCCCCTGTGTCTCTCTGGTCATTTCTACTCATTTGTACAGTAGGTTGCTGTTGTTCTCCCCACAAAGGACAATTCTTCATATAGTGACCATACTGGCCATATTTCAGACATGCACCTATCTATCTTCTGCATTCACCCTCGTGCCTCTTCCCACAAAAATCATTTATGGGAACATTAGTTGTCTGCATTGGTGGTCTAGATGATCCTTGTGAAAATCTAGATGCAGACTACCCTGTGGTACCTCTACCCTTACCTCATCTCTAACCACCTCTTTGTGGTCTCTGCTCAATTATAACTGATGTAGCCTCTGTCTATCTATGTTGTCTTCCAGTCTCAATTTTCATTTTTTGTTCTCCTTTTACTCTTTCTTCTTTATACTTTTCTTCCATTTGGACTACTTGATCAACAATCTTGGATAAAGAAGTAAACTCAACATACAATAGTACATTATATAGGGAGGCATGCAATCCCCGTCTAAACCTACTGATCAGGTCTGCTTCAATAGGTACAATCTTGCTGGCATATTTACTCAGCCTGATAAATTCATTGGCATACTCTTCTACACCTAGGTTACCCTGTTCCAGCCATTCAAACTGAATTATATTTCTATTTTTAACTCCCCTTGTCAAAAATTCATCCAATAATACATCCCTAAATTGTGCTCAAGTCAGTGGTGCATCATTGTATAATTGTATCTCAATGTGCCTAGAAAACTAAGTCCAGGCCTTTTCTTTTAATAATAAACCAACAAGCTCCACTGCTCTAACATCTGAACATAGAAGTCTTCTTACCACCTTCTCTATCTGCTCTAGAAAATTAATAACTTCTTCACCTCTTCCACCTTTATATTCTAGCAGACTCAGCTTCAGAAAGTTAAGCATGTTGATTCCACCCTCATTAATTACTCTGCAACCCTCCTGTACCACTTGCCCAACTGGTGCAGCAATAGGTGGCACAGGTACTGGTGGAATAACTAATGGAACAGCTGATGGTGCAGGTGATGGAACTACCTGTCTTTCTCTTCTCAATTCTAGCATTCCTTGCATCACTTCCAATCTCCAGGGATCTTCAGCTTCCTTGGTTTCCTCCATCCTTCTCCTAGACCTAAGAGGTTCTTTTGATTTTTCTCTAATTAATGACTCATTTGAGGCCACTTCTTCCTCTCTATCGGACTCTTTTGATCTCCTAGGTGTAGGTTCAATAGCTCGTTCACATTCTTCTGTAGACATTTTAATCACTACAATAGGCAATCACTATTATTTAGCATGTATGGTTGTCGCAGAATAAACACATATTTAACGAATACAACAAATGATGAGACAGGATTTCCTATGCTCCATGGTTCACTTATGACTTATTAACACATATCTATAAGCTATTAGTATATCTATGCTATGATACCACCTCTGTCATGTCCCAATTTTGGAACATGATGTTCCTACATCCTAGGACCGTCATGTTCCAAAATTGGGACGTGACAGCTACTAGGTAAGTAGCGGGACCGACTCTTTCTGAAATGAAGAACTTTACGGCCATGACTTTCCATGTAGCGGCAGTAAATTGTAATAAATAATGGGTGCTACTTCACATGTAGCGGGCGCGATGCTTCTTGAAATGAAGAACTTCACGGCTGAGACTTTCCTTGTAGCGATAGTGAATTCTTATAAGTAACAGGCACTACTTCATATGTAGCGAGCGCGACGCTTCTTTCAATTTCTCCAAAACGCTTATGTGCTTTGTAGCAGGTGCTACTCCTTGTAGTGGGCATTACTTCCTATAGCAGGCGCTACTCCTTTACTCGTTTGTCCCTTGAGCTTTTGGACCTCTTGGACTTGAAGCTTGTGGTTGTGACATGTTTATTACAGCTACTATTCAACTTCAACATATGTAGCGGCGGGTATTTATTTAGGTAGTAGGCGCTACATAGTTTAGTAGCTAGCGCCCTACTGAAGCCTTTCAACTACTGTGTCTTTTGGATCACTTTGTAGTGGTTGCTACTGATGTGTAGCGGGCGCTACATACCAGCAAGCAACAATATGAAAAATTGAACCTTGTATATAATCAAACAAACAAGAAAATAGTTTAATTAGTTGTTTGTACAGATCAAAATGTTAGAACACTAAAGGTCTAACATACCTGATCAGTGCTTGTGTATTCCAAATTATCTATGAAGAGGAAAATTTTCTTTGTGGAGATTTTGAAGCAAAAATTCAGTGAATTTGGGTGGAACATCTCATATTTTAGAGAAGTGGATGGAGCATATGTGACTACTTTGTTGAATGCCAAATTTATAGTTCCTATACTTACTAGTCCATTGGTGGAAATTTATGAATATATGCTAACAAATGTCCAACTGAGGTTTGCAAACAATGAAGAGACAAAGATATTCTATCTGAGGTTTACAACCAATTGGTAAATGTGCAAAGTCACAAGACATTCACAATTATCATCCTTCTCTACTATAGAGATGAACAACACAAAAAGACCTCCATTTCTTTAGATGAAATGTCAAAAGTCCAGCTAAAAGACCTTAAAGAAGCTCTTAGGAAGCACTTAAACTAGTTTTTATGTTTATTTTTTTTTTTTTGTCTTGACTGCGTAGTATCCAAGTTCAATAAGTCTGACTAATTTATGCTTGAGCCGAGTGGACTCAAAAAGAGGGCAAAATTCTCATAATACCTTTTTTTTTTCATCTACAAGACTCAAACTCGAGACCTTGCTTAAGGGAAACAAGCTATTTACCACTCGAACCAACAGGTATTGGTACTAATTTTTGTTAGGGCTTATATCAAGCAATATACAATTGCTTGAAACATTACACCCTAGGTATCTAATTTGAAATTTCCAACATGCTCCCTCCAGCTGTATATATGGATATATTTAATATAATCCTAAATATGTTCTAATATAATCCCAATAGACAAGAGACCTTTATAGTGGGTCTATATGGGTAAGAGCCCATTAATTAGTAAACCCTAGTGTATCACTATATATATATATATATATATAGTG
>CANXYC010766957.1:0-40399 GCA_948193065.1 Aleurites moluccanus | reverse complement strand
TATACTATAAACCTATCATAAAGTTACATCCTCGCGTAACCATAAAATATAAATTAATCATTCATCAAACTTGATCATATTACCCGTTACCAATATAACATCATTATACCATCCTTACACAATTTATTCATTATAAGTCTCCATTTATGGCTAACTCCAAATCACAATTTTGCTTTCAACCTCTTGCTATACTATAGAACTTCCATCACTATACATATCCACTCTTCTTTAGCTCACAACATACTCCAAAGATGGTCTTTATATCCCTTCCTTACTCTTAATTTACACAAGGATGTCATCTGATTAACATTATGATAATTTGTCTATAAATAATCTGAACACTTCATCTACTAAATCCATGTATAAATTCTTATCACTTATGCTAACCACACAAGATGGATAAAAGTTTTGAACTTCAATCTCTTCCTCTAAAGGAGTCAATACTACCAAAGCATTCTCAAGTAATTCACATGGCACACTCAATTCTTAGTAAAGCATGAAGAAACAATGAATGCGTAGCTCCTGAATCACATAACACTCTAGCATTCAAAGCTTAAATCGGAAGAATACCATTAACAACCATGTTAGATGCCTGGGCCTCATGTTGTGCTAGAGCAAAAACTCTGCCTTTACCTCTACCCATAGGAACTGATCCCGAAGCCTGAGCCACATGTTGACCTGACTCTCTGCCAGCCTCTATAGTCCTGCCTACAATGCCTCGGCCTGTACCTTGCTGCTGACTGATACTCCTCTCCCTATTCATCTATACTGTAGCTTGAGAAGCCTGAGGTCTACGTCCAAAGGGTGGCTGTGGAAAATTCTTGAGCAAATGACCTTGTTGTCCATACCTAAAGCATGCTTCTGATGCATAGTGATAAGGGCCATTATGAAATTTTCCACATTTAGAACACAAAGGTTTAGGAGTCCTGGTTGGTGCAAAGCTAGCTGAACCATGACTCATCTGAGGAGTGGGTCCAAGAGTAGTCCAACTCTGCTGTGACCTCTCTGAAGATCCTCTATACCCACTCCTAGAAACTGATTGATGAGTCACCCTCATACTTTTCATTCCACTTTCTTGCTTAGAAGAACTACCTGTTTTGAATTTCTTCTTTTCAACTCTTTCAGATCTAGCTTCCATTTCTCTATTCTCGATTATCCTAGCCTTATCCACCAACTTAGAGTAGGAATCAAACTCAAGAGCAGCTAGGAGCTTAAATAGTAGAGCCACCAATCTCTGCGAAATCTCTGAATCCGTGCTGCTTCAGTAGGCACCAATACAGGAGCAAATTTGCTTAACTGACTGAACTTCCTTGCATACTCTGAAACACTCATACCAGGGGTTTGAACCAATCTTTCGATGTCTAGAGACTTAGCTTCTCTCACGCTCTCTGGAAGAAATTCATTCAGCACCAGATCTTTGAATCTCTCTTAAGAAATATCTTCATTTCCTCGAAGCATACCAGAAATGCTTCTCTTGAACCAATCCTTGGCTTTAGCTTTCATTAAATAACCCACAAACTCTATAGCTCTTCTATCGGGAATCCTCAGAATTTGTACTTTCTCTTCGATTTCTTCTAGGAAATCTGTAGGGTCCATCTCACCTCTATACTCTGAGGGCTTAAGCTTAAGAAACCTCTCAAATGATACATCTTCCTCTTGACGTACAACAGGTGGTGGAACTACTGGAGGAACAGGAATCTCTAGAGCCTGCACTGGAGGTACCTGCTGCTGCCTTTGCTGAGTAATGAACTCAGGTATCATTGCATAATTCCTTTGCAGCTGCTCTAATTGTTGAGCCATATTAACCACATCTATAGGTGGTACAAGAGGAATCTCATCTCCTCAATTTCCACCCACAAAACCTTCTTCAGAAGGTAAATCTCGCCTAGGACGACCTTGTCTTTTTCCACGACGAGGAGGCATCTTGATACTATAAAAAGAACAAACAAGATCAGACTCACTACACACACTTAATGCAGATATATATACCAAAGCAAAGACACAAATGGACGAGACACAAATCTTATGCTCCGTAGTTATCTTAATCAACCGTTATACTCGTGCTCATGCATCTCTTTCTATCTTCTATATTAAGGATTATAAACCTATAGCTCTAATACCACCTCTGTCACACCCCAACTCCAGTGGTGCGACGGTCCTAGGGCAAGGGTAGGCTTAAGGCCACCATAAACCCATAGAACACTCATATCCTAGATCTCATTCATACCACCCATTCATGTCAAATATAGATATCATTCAATATTCATTTCTATGATTCATGCAATCATAATTCATATCTTTATATTTATCATTTTATGATTATCTCTCATTCCTTACCGATCAAAAGATACATCCCACATCACTAAGGAATAAGGGCAGCCCAAAATATAATAGTTCATACCTCAAAATAATGTCATCCTCAATAACTAATCACGGAGCTCTAGAGTATACTCCCAATATATACAGTACCATAATACAATTCAATGGATATATATATATGTATATATAAATCAAAATAATTACAATGGAGGCTTCTTGGAGGAATGAATCAAGAAGCTTGATCTTCTATATTAGCTCCCTCACAAGCTACACTATCACCTAAAATCTACAGAAGAGGAGTGAGCCTTCAACTAAGTAAGATATGAACATGCAATATAAAAGAAATATATCAAACCAAAGGAAAGGTTAATCCAAAGAATACGGGTAAGAAAAATATTATATGGTTATGCTTACAAGAACTGAAGTGCTCACAATCAAATAGCACTGTCAAATCACATGGTAGAACTGCAGAGTGCATCAATAGCCTAGCTACCTATCACAACAAAGCGCATTGGTAGTCCTTGCTACCTTATCGCAAATGCATGCTTGGCCAGGCATATGCCTAGAGCTCATGGTCCCCTCTAGGTGGAACACTGATAAAAACCCTATCAGCTAGGTTCCCAAAGTGCACAATGGACCAATGAATTTACTCTCATTGGGAAGAGTGTTCTATCCATAAGGTCATACGGTTACAATCTCACAAGAAACATATTAGTCACCATCAACATATAATATAAATTCAGTCAAGTTAACAAATAGGTTTCATATGAACATGGTCCAAGGAAAGATGACCAAGTCATTTACAAGATAAATATAGTAATCACATGAAACAATTATCATTTGTTTGAGAATATCATGGAAACTTTATTTAATAGGTCAGTAATACAATGTCATATTTGTGAACATTAGGAAGGCTTGGACAAATCATTTCAAAGAAACAATATGCATATGTAATGATCATACTTACCTTTACACAAATTTATCCTTGTATTTCCCTCAATAGCTTGTTCATTCAATAATCTCCTCAAATTTCTTAAGTTCTCTTCTCCTATGGAAGTTTCCCCAAATATCCAAAATTAGAGTTTTCCTTAATCAATAATACATAATATGATTCTTTATAATTTAACTATCTTATAGTCTCTATTATAGTTTCCTAACATCAATTTAATTTATTCCTTAAAGAAAAATCTAAAATTCAAAACGTACTTACTATTCACGTCATTATTCATCAAATTTTATAAATTTTGATATTTTCCATATTAATCAAAATTAATAGTCTTAATCACTTATAATAAACTCTATATACTTATAAATAACTATTTTAATTACCAAAAATTCTTAATCTAAAGAGAAAATAAAGTTTGGAGAAAATTACCTTATTTTCCCCAAAATTGAGTTCTTGAAGAATCTGACTTGAAAATGAGAAATATAGCCTTAAAATGCTCTAATATAATTATCTAATGCATTCATTCTGAGTATTAATGCATTAGGAATCAAATGGAACTGATTTTAGAAAGATAGGAGAAGAAATGAAGACGAACGAAGAAAAAGAAAACAGAAATATTCGTGAAAATGGCTACTGGATAACTGGTTAAATAGGCTACTACCTCTCAATCCCGCCTCGCCAGCTCGCCTCGCCAATCCGCTCTAGCAAATGCCACTTCGTATAAGCCAACTCGCAAATGCCACTCCGCATTACTAGCTCGCAACGCCACTTCGCATTGTCGGTTCGCAAGTGCCACTTCGCATATGCCAGCTCGCGAATGCCACTTCGCCAATTCTCCTCTTCGCCTATTGCCGCCTCGGCAATCCCACTTTGCCAATCCTCTTCTTCGCCAATTGCCACCTCAGAAATTCCACTTTGCCAATTCTCTACTTCACCAATTGCCACTTAGCAATTCCACTTCGCCAATTCTCTGCTTCACCAATTGCCACTTCAGCAATTCCACTTCACCAATTCTCTGCTTCTCCAATTGCCACCTCGGCAATTCCACTCCGCCAATTCTCCTCTTTGCCTATTGCCGTCTCGGCAATGCCTCTTTGCCAAACTCACCTTGCCTATTTCCTCTTCACATACGCCACCTCTGCAATACCTCTTCACCAAACTCGCCTTGCCTATTTCCTCTTCGCATATCTCTTATTCGCCTATTTTGGCGAGTTGGAATTCTGTCTCGCCAACCATCTTGCCACTCCACACTAAAATCGCTCGCGAGCAAGACAAAGAGGGCCAAACGTCCTGATTCTTTTTCCCAGTTAACTTAGACACACAGGGCTACAATTTTAAGTTTACCCCTCCAGCTCGATCAGCCTCTATCCATTATTGAAATCGAGGAATCACCTCGTATTACTAATTCTGCCGAGATAAAAACCTTCTTCGTTAACTCATAATAAACCAGCTCACAAATGAGCTACAGACATCCAAACTCCCTGATTATTTTTTTCACTTAAAATAGACACTCAGAGGTCCAACATATCCAAAATTCAAATCAAAAGGATATCTACACAAACTATGGTGAATTTCTAAAGTTCACCCTGGCTTTACTGCTCAACATTCATCCGAACAGGTCTGATTAATTCCACTCTTAACTGAGCTATACTTATCCAATTCCGCTGAAATTTTACAGCCAATAACATAACACATAAAGGAATATTTCTCATGCTTATACTTTTGGCTCATTCAGCCTCAAGCATTCCAAGAAAAATTAAACATTCTCATATTCCAGCAGAAAATAATGACCCAGACAGGTCCTGGTCAAGGAGGTATATCTCCTCACACACACAAAATTTCACAAAAATCTTTTATAAACCTAAAGATGAGATATAATCTATAATTTTTATGTTTTACACTTTTCCAAATTATTACTTTAAAGTCATGAAACTAGCCTCACAAACTCCTCCCTGCATATAGAATTCTGGATTCCTCAAAACATTTCTATATCCTCAATCAATTCAACAAACATACAATTAATACAATAAAAAAAATGACAGATATTATAATGACAGAGGTAAATGATAAAAATGAAAATTTCATGTTTTGAAAAAGATTTAGGGGTGCTATGTATGACTGTTGAACTGTGAAGTCGAGGGTATAAGGTTGGAAAATTATTGGGAGTGTAAAATAATTTTTAGTGCAGGCTGTGTAATTTTTGAGAGATTCGGTTTTAGGTCTGGAAAGTATTAAAATTACAAAGAAAACTCTGGCAAAAATTTCTGTAAAATTTATAAGAAATAATAGGATTTAAGTATTGATTAATGAATTAATATTGATTGAATGATTGATAAATGGATTGATCATGGGTTCTACGGGTTTCCGGTGACCTTAAGTCTACCCGTGTTCTAGAACTGTCGCGATCCAAAAGTAGGTCATGACATCATTAGAATGGCTCTCGAATATAGTTCCTATCATAAAAAGGAATGGTAAATTGAGAATTTGCATAAATTTCAGGAATTTAAACTTGGCAACACCAAAGGATTAATATCTGATGCCGATCTCAAATATGATGATAGATATTGCGATATGTAATCAGATATTAAGCTTCATGTATAGGCATTCGGGTTATAATTAGATCAAGATTGTTGAGGAGGATGTTAGTAAAATTCTCTTTCGATGCCTTGAGCCAATTAGAGCATTTGAATAAGTAGTAATGTCATTCAACCTAAAGAATATTGAGGCAACTTATCAAAGAGCCATGAACTCCATTTTCCATGATATGATCGGTAAAATGATGAAAGTCTACATTAATGTCATCCATCTAACAGTTGTTGTCTTGGTGATTAGTAGAGCCAACGTCATCAAATATCTTCTTTCTCAGCCGTTTTTAAGAAATAAATTAGGAAAATGGACTATTGCCTTATCAAAGTTCACTCTCACTTATATTCCTCAAAAGGTTGTCAAAGGAAAAGTATTGTCTGACTTTTTAGTGCATCATCCAACCAACGACGAGTCTAAATTAGAAGTCAACTGCATATTCGGAACCTCTTGGAAAATGTGGTTTGATGGCTCAAAAACTACAAATTTGGCTAGGGACGATATAGTTTTGATCTCTCCTAGGGGCATCAATAGAAAGCTTGGATTTGTATTGGGGTTTCCATGCACCAACAGTTAGGCTGAATATGAAGCACTTTTAATCATATTAGAGGTTTTGGCTAGGTTGGGAGTGAAATCAGTAGAAATAAAAGGAGATTCTCTCTTGGTAATTAAACAAGTGTCCAAGGAATATTGATATGAGTCTCTTACATTGCAGCCCTATTGCAATAATGCTATGCACTTGTTAGAAGGGTTTGAGCATTTCTCCCTTGAATATTCATTACAAGTGGAGAATGAAGAAGCAAACCAGTTGGCCTAGGAAGCTTTAGGGTATTTGACATGGTTCGCTGAAGTGCCCTTAGAATATAGGCATATTTCAATTCTATACATTAGGGGTTTAGATTGGTTAGAGCACTAAGTAAATAAGCCTCATGCAATTTTCATAATAGATCTGAACCATGATTGGAGAACGGAGTCAATAGAGTACCTTCAAGATCCATCCTCGAGGGGCAAGAAATAAGGTGAGGCTCATTGCTCCATGGTTTTTGCAGTATAACGAGATTATTTACCGAAAGCATCCCAGCAAAGAACTATTGTTGTGCCTTAGCCTGAAGGAATCCATGTTTTCAATGGCTGAGATTCATAAAGGCACTACTGAAGCACATCAATCAGGTTGATTAATGAGGTAATTATTGGAACAATATGGTTTTGAGTGGCCAACAATGGAAAAGGATTGTATCAGATATGCCAAAGGATGTGACTCATGTCAGAAGCATGGCCAAGTTCAAATGTCCCCAACCAATGAGTTACATTCAATTATTAAGCCTTGGTCATTTAGAGGATGGGTTGTTGATGTTATTGGAAAAATTTATCCTCGCTCTTCGAAATAACATTCCTTCTTCCTAGTAGCAACCAATTATTTTTCAAAGTTGGTTGAGGTTGTACCTCTAAAAGTAGTGAATCAAAAATTGGTCATACGCTTCTTTAAAGAATTTATACTTCACCGAAGCAGTCTTCCCAAATCCATCACAACCGATCAAGGCATGGTATTTACGGGGGAAGAAATTAGAAAATTTTGCAAAAAGCATGGAATTAAGTTGATTCATTCCACTCTTTATTGTGCTCAAACTAATGATCAGGCTGAAGCTACTAATAAAGTGATCAAGCTCAATATTCAGAAAATGATAAAAGATAATCTAAGGGCGTGGCACATAATCCCAGCCGAGCTAACTATAAGGTTTTTAAGACATCGATACCAAGGAGAATTAATAGTCAATCAATACACTCAGGCAATGCTAAGGGAGTTGGATGACTTAGAATTTGATCGGCTTATAGCATTGGACAAAATTCAAGCTCAAAAGAATAGGGTTAAGAGAGCTTACAATACAAGAGTTCGTCCGAAGGATTTTAGGGCCAATTATTTAGTTTGGAAAGTGGTTCTACTAATCGACCATAAGGATGTTGAGCTTGGGAAATGGTCACCGAATTGGGAAGGGCCCTTTATGGTAAAGAGCATCAAAGGAAATGGAGCTTACAAATTATTAGATGCATATGGTTCGGTCAATTAATGGGAAATATCTGAAGCCTTATGTACCATCTATTTGGGAAGGAGTTGACCGATCCAAATTGAAACCAAATTGACATTGTAATTATTATGATCATTTCGGTTAACTAGTCGATTTACCAGAAAATGTAATGATTTTGGTTATTTAGCTAATTCACATAAAAGATGTATTTGTTGATTATTAACCAGTTAATTGAAAAAAGTTGGACTTTCGGTTCTTGCAGCCGATTATAATCATAAATATAGTTCCAAAATTAAGATATTATAAGAAGATTGATAATAAAATCATGCACTAATAAAAAACCATAAAATAAATGATCGGCCCCATGGCCGTAAAATTGTGTTAAAAAAGGCTGGTTTAGTGACCGCCATTCTTTACTATAAAAATGGTCCAAAAATGACCAATAGCAAACAAAAGAGATTAGAAGGCCTCAAAGCAATTGGAAGAGAGTCTCCATGATCCCCAAAATTTGCTTCATTTCTAAATGGATCGAGTTTGCTCTTAATTCAAGCTCCTTGACCTCCGTGAGCCGTTCATTTTTAGAAGTAACCAGTTTCTCAACAATTTTCTTTGCAATTTTATCGCGTTTTACAAAATCATTCTTTTGCTAAGAAACTGTTTCTATCTTAGTATGGAGCTTCCTAATTTAAACTTCAATCTGTCTCTTCCTATTAGAGAACTCCTTCACCTTCTTTGTGTCAGAGTAATGGTTTGTGGCTTCTTTATGGAGTGTGATGAAGTTGTCAGAAGACCAATACCTATCTAGCAATTGGTTGAAGTCGATGGCAAAGGAATCAATAAAACCTTTAAAGCCTACAGAGATATGGGCTTCGATGGCATGAGTATAGATGAAGATGGTTGATTCCCTGGCAGTGTTAGAGAGATTATTGTCAAGGAAGATTGCCTAGCCGATGTCTTTTAAAGTAGCCAGAGCATTGAGATGAGTTTGGATTTGACTTTGGAGGTCATTTTGCTCGCCTTCATTCACCTTTTCTACTTCCTCCATCTAGATAGGTGATACAACCTCAGGTTGATCCGAGATAAGATCAAAACTTGAGAAAAAGCTGGCAAAGTCATCCTATTTTTCCTGCAAAAAGACTGTGTAAATAAATTTTGAGGTAATATAAAGTTGAGACAACTAAGAATATATACCTCATCCTAAGGAGCATCAGCTTTAGCTTCGTCAGTGGGTTGAAATTAGGGTCAGGAACAACTGGAATCAGCTCATGGAACTTCTTGGTAATAACAGGCGAAGTCTTAATAGCTCTAAGTCTTGGGCTGAGTAGGCAGTCTCGGAGGATGATTTGCTTAGCTCCAGTAGCGATGCTGACTTCTCCCCAAGTGGCTTCACTTTATAAGTGAATTTCGCCTAGCGATAGTTTTGGTTCTCTACAAAAAGTGCAAATTACAAATGATTAGTAAATGACCGAGTTAAAGCATAACAACAACAAGTAGTACCTTTGTTTTCTTGGTTGGAGGCTTGGTCAACTCTGAAAATTCTCTTGGAACATCTGTAATATTCCTAGGAATGGCATTTGAAAGATAGAAAGAATCAGCTAGACCAAAGTATAAGGGTTATGTTAGGAAAGGAAAAAAAATACATAACCGAACGAGATTGTCCTCATCAAGCAACTCGATAGATAGCCAGGTCTTATCAATCGGCCAATCTTTTTTATAAGACCCAGCCCAAGTTGCTTTGTTTCTCCGATGACACTTAGCTCAACTCACAAGAATGACAATTATGCCGAATAGAGCATTTGGAACCTTTGGCCAATTGATTTTTAGGATTTTTATAGGAATCCACCCAGGAAAAACGGTTGTCAATTTGGAAGATTCACATCTATCCTCGAGAAGTTGGGCTTTTTCCATTAACATTTGCCTCAATTTTTGCAAATTTCTCCCGCTCGACTAAGGCTTTCATGTTAGCTTCGGTCTGAATGTCCCTTTAAGCCTCTTGAATTTGCCAAAGCATCTTGTTCGGCTTAAGATAGTTATATTTAAAACCATAAAACTTCTCAAAGGCAAGGATGTTGTGCATATGGGATCCGATTCTTGCATATGAGAAAAAGCAGAGTCAGAAGTAGTCCTTTTAGGTACCCACTTATCTGAACCAAAGTCCTGCATCTCCAAAACAACATCGGTTAGGAGTTCCATTTTAGATGTTATGAATTACACCCATCAGGAATCAAAATTTGCCGAATAGTCGGGAGACACAAGAAGATCGTCCAGCATCATGGTGGGCACCCTTTCTTCATATAGCTGGTTGAGCTCTTCTATCACTTCCAAGGTTATAGTAGGCCGAGTGGTTCTCAGTATGTTATAAGTGTAAATGACAAGGAAGGGAAATAATTAAATGAGGCCGAATTGGCGAGCACATAAGTTAGGGTGATACACTTTAACACTACACTTGTTATCTGTGAAAGTGTTAAAATATAGATTCCTAGTAATCAACATGCTATTTTAAGAATCAGCTCGTTCATGAAAAGTAAATTTCTCACCAGCTAACATGGATCTATAATTGAATCTAGTCCACCTAGGGCCGAAATTAATCTATCAAAAAGGGCAAAATTTGGTGTTATATATGTGCTTAGTGGAATAAAAGAAAGATAAAACTTGATAGAATAACCGATCTTTGAAAGAGAAGGAGCGGACCCAGGGGCCATAACAAGATATTGATCGTGAATAAGGTTTTTAGATAACATGGACCAACTCTGGAAAGTAGACCATTAACCAGACTTGAATATCTAGAGTGTCCCAGTGATTTGACCGAATGAAGAGGGATTCCTACCATGAAGAAAGATATGAATAACTTGGTAAATATAGCCAAGAATCTATGGACCGAGTGAGAGTTTTTCACCAAGAGCTAATGTAGTAACTATTTTTGGGTGCTCTTTTGTGATTTTTATCGAGGTAGTGCATAACACAAACTTACACAACCAATATAGAAGGAAAGCTACATGTTCAGAGAAGATAGGTCCGGGATCAGGAGTTCAGTTCAACTCAAGGAAGTTGCTATACTTGCAATCATTCTTTTTGAAAGAAATGTTGACATTAAAAGTATTCACCTCAAGAGAGGCATCCACTGAGATACCAGAAAGAGGGATGTTAAAAAGAATGGCTAAATCAAATAAGGTTATTTTCATATCCCCGAAATGAAATGCAAAAACATTGCTATTGGCCAACCAAAATAGAAGCAGGGGAAGTAGCATTTGTTTGTGAAAAGGAATTCAAGTGAAAGTGAATTCCATAAAGTCAAAGATACCCATAGATTTCCAATGGTCCGAGTATGTTTTTTAGAGCCAAGCTTGCCAGTCAAGGAAGTCGACTGGTATGGTCAACTAGGATTGAGGGAGTTTGTTTTAAATCCACAAGCCTATGGAGTTTTTGCAATTAAACCTAGGAGGGGAATGATTCTCACCAAAAAGAAAGCTCTCATATTTACTACCCCTGGAACTAAGAATCGACCTTAAGATATATTAGTCATTAGAAGGAATTAATACTTAGAGGTTAACGGGCCGACCAGCATCACTAAGGTCCTTGAATGTTTCGGTGGTTGCACTAGCCAAAGCTTCTTTCCCTTTTTGTGACCGAACCATTCTGACAAACATATGAAATACAATTCAGGCATAAAAGTAAAGATTGAAATGAGAATAGCTAGTGGAAAATTGAAGAACTTACTTGAGTGTTAGATGAACTTGGATGAACTTAGGACAAAAAAGTTGAGAGAAATGCTATAAAAGTTATCCAAGGAAGGTGAGAATAACAATCTAAAGTAAAACTGAGGATCCACTTATATAGGGTTGGGATCAAGATGAAAATATATGATTGTTTAGCTTTCTTTAGTGGTAAAAAATGGTTGATAAGTTAAATTGGATTTGGAATTGAAATGCCATGACCGTTCGACTTCATTTTGACGGTTATAAACCGTTTAAACAATAATATGAATTGAAAGGGGAAGTGACGCTTCAGTTTCCCTTGTTTAGTTTGATACAATTAAGGTGTGGCTGGTAAAAAGATACAACATTTTACTTTCTTGAAACCAAAAGGTTATGGGAGCATTATTAACACCGACCAAAATTAAGGAAGCCCATAATCAGAGTCAAGGATGGGGTCCTATCAATTATTGATTGGCTTAGCCTGTGTTTGGTAAGGATAGCTAGGATTGGCAGTCTAATTAGGATCATTATTATTTCCTAAAATCAAGGAAAAAATAGTCCTACTAAATCACAGATTCCTAAATAGAGTTGGTTACCTTAGCTGTACACTAAAGATAGAATATTTTTACCTCTGGATGGCTCTCTCAAAAATTACAAACACATAGACTACATTTTTCATCTTTTTTATGTTATTTTTTTTTAGTTGATGGTTGATAACCTAGACACTCAACATTGATTAACGGCTTTGACAGCCTATATATTAGAACCCTGAATCACTCAGTTGACAGTTTTTGTGCCTAAATACTAGCTCTTTAGGTTATTTTTTATACTTCTTCTCCAAAACCCCATATTAAATTAATAGACGACACCCTTTTACCTACATATTGATTAGTTTGGGGTCCTATCAATTGTACTGGATTGTCAGTGTCTTGTTAATTTTGATTGAGCCATCTATACTATAATAGTGAACCATAATAAAACAATAAAAATATTTGCACTTTATTGATTCATTAATTTTCATGCAAACACCATATATGTTGGCATTATGTTTGTTTATATAGACTAACCATATAGGATCCGCATGGAGGAATGAATGACATGAGATGAATGAGGCCAAATAGATTAAAAGCTTTCTGCTAAGGCAAATGAGCCCATATGCATTTAAGCCCAAAAAACAAGTTTATGGCTTTAAAAGCCACATTGATGATTGAATAATTCGAGTTCATTTCTCCTTCCCTTTTATTTATTTAGGGTGTTAGATGCATTTTTGTATGGAATTCTTTACCTTTGATAAATTGTGCACTTATGTTTGTTAGGTTACTTAAAGGACTTTGTATCCTTCCCTTTCTTTAGGACTAGTGTATTTTATTTGTGTGGATATTAAATATGTTATATCAATTATTTTTATAATATTATATTGTTTACCAAAAAAGGTCTTGATAAATTGTGTAATTACTTATTTAAGATATAATTATGTATAAGGAGATTGGGTTTTAAGTGAGACGGTTTGTGACTTCTCCAATCTTTTCTGGGAATTATACTTAGTATAATCTTTTGTACGATTAATCATATACCATAATAGCGATTTGTCTTGTCATATGAATGTTAAAATTGTTGATTATTTATATATCTCATGTAATTTTGCATATATAAATTGTTCATTTATTAAAAGTATATCCAAGTTATCAATTATTAAAACTTTTAGCTTAGAGTGGAAGCTAGTTGTGATGGCCAGGCGGGCTAAAGTGTCTAATATATTTTTCAATCCATACTCAATTTCCATATATGTATATCTGAATAAGGTGGTTTGATACTCTCTTAGGGATACAATCACCGCTCATTTTTTAGAGGAAAAAAATGCATTACAAACATGGTCTCATTAACATTTAAAAAACTAAGTGACAACTCTTTTTCTCCTGTTTGATTTATCCTTACTGTCATTCCTAAGACTTTGAGCCTAAAAGAACCAGAACGTCACCATAAAAGACACCATAAGAATATCACATAAAACTACATCTTTATACTTTCCAATTGATAATGAAACTAACACTTGCTTATTCACTTCGACATCCCCACTTTCATTCGACCATCTTAAATTATATGGCTTTAGATGTTTCTTAGTGAGTAAATTCAATTTCTCAACTAAATCAATGCTAGCAACATCAGTACAACTACCACTATTAATGATCATGTAACATACCTTATTTTTAAAGTGGCATCTAGTTTGAAAAATTTTATCATATTGTATTTTTTTACCCTTCAATACTTGCACACTCAATGCATGCTTAATGGCCACCGTTTCTCTTTCACTATCTTGACCAAATTTGTCCATAATGACAATAGCAGATTGGTTATCAACCTTACTTCTGTTGCCATTATCTTCACTATTTGATCTCACCTCATTATGCCTTAAAACTCTTCTAACTTATCTTGGAGCACTATGATTCTGCCCCCTTAAAGCTGAGCCTTCTAGTCTCTCCAAATTATAAGTTCATGGTTTAGAAGTGCTTTTTAAATGCTTCTAATTTAAAGGCAATGTCAATTGTTTGAATATCTTTGATTTATTTACTCATTGTGACAACCTGTAAAGAATGTTAGTAAAACAAAAGGAATATCTTATTTCACTCCTTATGTGTTTCACTCAAATTCACTTGTATTTAATCACACAATTTCAATGGCTTTTCTCTAGATGAACTCATACTCTTGTCTTTCACCATTCAACTCTTGCTTAAAGTTCTTATGAGAGTCACTCAATAAAATCAAAGTAATCAATTTGTAAAATTCAACAATTGAAAAATTTTTGACAAAAAATTATTAAACCTAGCAATGGAAATGGACAAGGACTTTCTTTAGGGCAAAACTGTCACGCCTCGTACCTGAGAGTACATGATCAAAACTAGAAACTAGAAAACATATAGTTTCCAAAACTCGTAGTAAGCCTGACACATCGCTAAACAATAAAAATCAAATTATGATAGTTATAACTGTTATAAAATCAAGTCTACGGTCCACCTGTTAAGCATAACCTTAACATGATTCATATCTTTGCCCCTCAGAGCTATCATATCCATCATATCAATATTATTATCATAAAAAGGTTTCTACTTAACAGAACATTAATCAAGCGAGGAATCCAACTATATTCGGATCCAAACGACTCAAAATTTCAGGAAATAAAGATAATGAAACTAATAAAAGAAACAACAATGTAGAGCTCTAAATTAATTTATAAAACGAACATAAAAATAATTACTAAATATAAAATATTTACTACTGGAGGAATAAATGAAAAAATTAATTCAATAATGATCTAATTTCTAATACTCACCTGCAAGCTGGAAAAATAGGTTGAACATGAATAAGTATTTGACTCAATAAATAATACTATCCAATATACTTACCTAGAGTAAACCTAATTATTTTATTAATAAAATGTTCATACAATGTGTTATATAGACAAATAATCACATAATCAAACATGATGAAAATTAGTCCATAGAAACTACACTAAACCTCAATGTAGGAAGCTGATCTCCCTTATTCCTAGCTCTCTTAATCTAAATATTGTTTCTTAAATTCAATCCATTTGGTCACAGTTGTCAATGAATTAAAATAAACAGAGTCGATCTGACTGGATGATAATCAAAATGACTGGCTCCTTTAAAGCGTCTTCTGAATGACAGTAAAAAAGACACCTGGAATACTAGAACCAAATATGAGAATTATTAAAATAAAATACTCAAACACTGAATCTGAAATTAAAAGAAACGACTTTCAAAAGTTTGCCAAAATTACGTTAGGACCTTCCCCAAAATTAGGATATAGCCCCTTAAAATAAAAATAATAACACTTCTACTAAATAGTCTATGAATCCTCAACAATCATCATCAATTCAACTGATCCCTTCTGGTTTTTCAAATTTAACTATATTTTCTGGTTTTTCAAATTTAACTATATCCAAAATAATAAATCATAGCTCAATAATTATACATAATTTATTTTTCTACTCAAACCAATTAAATATATTTATTCTTTAATCAACGAAACTCCAAATTAATAATTTTAAAATAATCTAAATAATTCATTCGAATTTATATTAGTCTCAAAAATATTTACTTAGTACTAATATCTAAATACAAACACTTAAAGTCACTAATTAATAATACTTTCAATAAATGATTTATTTAACCAATTAATTCAATTATCACCACATCCAAAAATAATTCTATAATAATTCAATAATTATTCTGTTATTTAATTATAAATATCAGTCACCAATAATTTTAATAAAATAATTATTTACCAAATCCTTAATTAGTAATTATACCGTAATTAATATTTCACTAATTAGTTATCTTAAAATACATTTTTAATTATCACCATTCTCATAATATTGTTCAAATAATTATCCATCAAACTCTAATAATTTATTTTAATTTAAATTAATTTATTCATCTAATTTAATTAATGTCTTAATTAATTTACTTCATAGTTCTTTAACTTTCGACATCTAAATTTCTCAAATATTATCCAAATAATTTTTATAATTACTCCAAATTAATTATATCAATTATATTTTAATTTATACACTTAATTTAAACATAATCTAGATTTATTTACTCCGTAAATATTTTAATACCAGTGTCTAAATTTAATATTTTTCACAATTGCTCCAAAAATCCAAATAATTTAAAATAAATTTTAGAATAAATTAGAATTCATTTACTATTAGTTGTCGGAAAAAAGACCCATGTTTCCTATTTTTCAGTTCTGATTCCGATCACCAATGGAGGCGAACTAGATGTCATTGGAAAGCTGGGATCGAGACGAGTATGCTAGCATTAATATCGTCGAAAAAGAAGACTTACGTTGGCAGAACTCTTAGCCGAAAAATTTCGACTAGAGATGCGGTTGGACGAGACATGAGTCGTCATCTGATGGCCAACTATGGTGAAACTCCCGCATCGAGCTCGCCAGCCACAACTCTTCCCTCCTGGTCGGCGTGTGCTTTGAGATAAAGGATGGAAGATCGATTTTCGATGGGTCAGATCCCTCTCTTTCTCTCTTTTCTGATTGATCTCCTCCCTTGCTCTTCTTTGCCCCGTTTTTATCTTTTTCCCTTTCAATCCTTTACATAATAATAATAATAATAATAATAATAATAATAAATGATATAATATACTATAATATAATATATTATAATATAAGAATAATAATTTTGAAAAATCTAGAGGGATATTTCTTTCAATATTTGATAAATTAACAAATAACAAATTAATAAATAATAATTTAATAAAATATCTAAGAATATTACTTCAAATTAAATATTTAAATTAACTAATTAATGAAATAACTAAATAATAATTAAAAGGGATAAGTAAAAAAATAGGTCTCTGATTTAGAACATTTATAATTCGAGATATGATTTATTTTTTTGATAAAAATAGACATGTGATTTATGTTGTTAACAAATACAAATATCATGTGGTGATGATATGGTGTTAGTGGAGGCCATGTGTCATATTTTTAAAACCATGATTGCCACATGGATTTAATAATTTTTCACATGAAAAATCTATAATTATAAAAAAAAAAAAAAAATAAAATCGAGCAGTGCATTAATTAATGGAAAAGAGAAAATTAATTCCTAATTTGATGCATCAAAACTTAAAATTCAGATTTTCTACTTCTAGATTTTTTAAGTATTATTTTATTTTATTTTAAATTTATTTTTTATTTTTAAAGAAAATTTTAATGTTATTAAATTATTATTATAAGAGGGGCGATGTTAATAATACCAAACATTATTTTTTAATCTTATTTTATATTATTTTTGTAATATCAAATGTTAATATTTTATATATCTAAACTAAATATAATAAAAAATTGAAAAATTAACTACAATTCTTGTTATGACTAGTTAACAGTTTTTGTCGAAAGAAAAATAATATCAATTTAATATATAAGTTATTCTTACTTTTTTTTTAAAAAAAAAAAATTAGCTTCTTAGTGTTTTTTTTAATATACATTTTCTATATATTTAAGGAAGATTATATGGAATTATCCAGAAATTAATATTTCATTAAATTTATATAGTTATTTTATTCTTTTTTTTTTTGTCAATTTTTCCTTCTAATTTATTTTAATTTATAGATTTTATTATTTTTATATAAAAATTAACAATGAATTAAAAACTCATTCTCTTTTAGAGGCAAATTTCACTTATCATTCTTCACTTTTATACTTAATAATATGACTGTCTATTTTCTTTAATTTATATTACTAATATCATTAACCTTTATATTTATTAATTTTTAATTTGTAACACTAATATCATTGATTTTATAATTTTTTTTATACTATTCATTTTTTCTTCCTCTTTTCCTTAAACATCTTGTAATTTTCTCTCTTGTTATCATGTTTGTTTATTTTATTATTACTTTGAATTTAATTCTCTCCAAATCTAGCATATTACCAAATTTATATGTAATTATTAATTAGATGAATTAAAAATTGTAGAAAGTTAGAACTATATAATTTTTTTTTTATTTTTTTTTTAGTGAGGGTTAAGAAAACAACTTGTCGAGAAAAAAAAAAAATAAAAGAGAAAGAAAATCACATAACCTTGGAGGAAGAGAGAAAAAAAATAAGTATAGTGGATGAATAGTAAAAAGTCAAAATTTTAATGTAATAATGCACAGCCCATTTTTTTTATTTTTTTAATTATAAATTTTCCACATGGAAAATTATTAAATTCACGTGACAATCATTCATTTCAAAATATGACACGTGATCTCCACTAATACCACGTCAGTATCACGTGTATAAGACTTAACACCATAATGATTATATATCTTTATTTGTTATTGATGTAAATCACATGTCTATTTTTATCAAAAAAAATGAATCACATACCTCAAATTATAAATTGCCTAAATTACAAGCCTTTTTTTTTTATATACTTATCCTTAATTAAAATAATTAATTTGACTAAATAAATAAATAAAGGCATAATTAAATAATTAGACAATACATAATACAATAATACAATAATATAATAATTTATAAAATTTAAAATTAAAATAAAATTTGAAAAATATATTCTTTTATTTTTAAATAATTATTTATTTTTAAATAATATTATCACATTCCAAAAATGGAATATGATGGTCCTAGAATATAGGAACTGTCAGAGGCAATCGATACCCATCGAACCCAATTACTTATCCAATTACCATCTTATTATTATCCAATTAATTTCTTATTATACATTTTGTACTCTGTCATTATGTAACCTGTCATTCTATTGTTTGTAATTATCATTCACATATGCCATAACCATAATTAACTTACATATATAGTTTATCATCCATATATATACAATCTAACTATATCCATAAACAAATCTATGGAGCTACTAAATAATTTGCGTAACAATGAGTTTAAAATATTTATACTGTCAAAACTATACTGCATAATTCTATGGAGGAAGAATTTCTAGAATCTGACTTTTACTCTTACTCTGAAAAATGGTAAACAACTAAATAATGAGTATATAAATACTCAGTGAATCTAATATACACCATATAATGGGTAAAGGTTAGGTTAATAATAAAATAACAAATAAATAATCAAAGGTTAACTGTGTTGCACACCAAATTATAAAATATAGGAAATTGAACAAAAACAATAGAATGGAATCAATAAATAGGTTAACAATATACATATTATGTAGATAAGACAGATGATGAGCCATGTCACATATAATCACTTATATATCTCATGTAATTATATAAGGCGGGCCAAGCCTTATGGCTAGGACAATTAATCTTTCCCAGTTAGTGTCCATGATAAACAATGTGCACATTGCTGACGGTATTTATCCACTGCCCCATCGGTAAGGTAGCTCTATCAAAGCAACATATAATTCAATAATAGGATGAAATAGATTAATGGATATCAATGGGTAGCAAATAGCTCATCAATATCAGATAGGTAACAAATCAATCAATCGATATTGTCATTCAATAACTTATAAGCAATGAAAGGTACTTATAGAATAATAATAGGTACAACAATCAACAATGGGTTAAGTTACAAGATAATCATTCAAGGTTACTTAGCATGACACAATTGGTTAGCCAATGTCGCTAACGATAATGACATTCAAATGGTAGGCCTATGAATATTTTCATTAGGATATTCCATCGAACACTTGGTGTGCAAAATTCAATGGACATTTTGTCAATATTTAGATGCAACATCAATATTCCCCAATATTCAATAACAATCTCACAATAAGGACAATATAATAGACATTTAATATCCAATAAACAACATTATACAAAGGATAAAAAATGGCATGGAAATCAAGTGAAAAACAAGACAAAATTTCAAAGGAACATGGCTAGGTGGATTCGGCCAAAAATGAGGTAAGTCCAAATGGTTTGCAAACTACATTCCATGATATTAAACATGTTATATGATGTATATTAAACTCACCTAATACTTTAAATAACCAAGGAAAATTCATTTTCCACTAATACCTTTAAAGGAGACAAAATGCACAATTTTCCTCTTCTTTGTGTTCTACACCAAAACCAATATTAATTTAGCTTCCACTAGTATTAAATTAATATAATTTAACATAATTAGACATTAAGAATGCTTAACCTAGGGTTTGGCAATAAAAAACTTTAATTAGGGTTTGAAAATTTGGAGATTTTCATCCAAATGCATCAATTGATACAATCAAATTTCAAACCCATCTAATTCATCACCTAATACACTTAATTAACCTAAATAATCAAATAAATCATTATGTTACCTTAGGATAGAGTGATGGCCAAAATCTTCTTTGATGGATATCTTGATTCCTTTTGTGATTTTACGTGGAAAATTGATAGAAAAGGTTGAAACAAGATTGGATGATAAGTTTTCTTTAGGTTTTCCTTCAAAATTTGGTTTGAAATTGGTTGGAAAATGGAGGAGCAAGGTTCGGCCTATGGTGGAAGGAAGAAGAAGATGAGCAAATGAGAAAAAAAAAAATGACTAAGTATCCTTTATATAAGTGGAAAAAAATGGTAAATTACATTTTCCTCCCCAAAATTTTCATTAATTAGACTTTAGACCCCAAAACTTTATGTAGCTTATTCTGTTAATTCTGTTGAGTTTTAGATTTTGAAGTAGAGTGAAATAACTTATTTTTAACTGTAGTTTATCATTATATTATTTTTGGAACAATTATGGATAGTAGACATTGGATTTCCCAAAATGCCCTTGAAGTTCCACTAATTTACAATTTTGCCACTCTATTAATTTTCCATCATTTTTAATACTTTTCCATACTTTCTTCTTATAATTAACTATTATTATTCTCAATATATCATTAGCCATGCAACTGAGAAAAATTAACTTTAATTGAATATTGTATTAATTCCTCAAATTTTTTATGTATTGACGGTGTTTTTGGTCCGATATCTAATGAAATCACTAAATAACTGTGGCTTAACTCTAGGGTATTACAAATATAAACCCAAAAATATTTCTATATTCATTATTTAAATTAAATATTCTTAAAATAATTATTAATTCTCAATAAAATATGATTTTAGAAATAAATAAAAATCAAAGTGTTACAAAAATGATTTGACATAAAAGAAAACATAAAGAAAATAAATACATTAGGACTAGAATTCAATTAAACAAAAAGAAAAATAATTGAAATAAAAATCAAAGAAATTTCTTTTTGATATTTTCGATTTTGCTCTATAAACCAAGAAAAACATATTTATAACTTTTTTTAGCAAGATAACACAAAACAAAAGGGACGGAAAGACATGAAAATAAGAAAATGTAATAATAAGGTAAAACAAAGATACGACAAACTTAATTTAGAGTCTAAGCACCGATATCATACTGATGTGAACCCCGATCAACTTGTTTTAAAACCTAATTAATAACTTTACACATGGAAGATGACTCTTTAGAAAGCCAAATTATATTTGAATAAAAACTGAAACCTGTTGATGAACTTGTGTCAAAAACCTTGGTATAAATTATAGAATGCCACAAAAGTATTAGTTTTGATAAATTCAAATGATTTTTAGTAATAACAAAATTGAGAGAATTATCTCACAAGTATTTATTTCGCAAATAACTAAAATTCTCTGAAATCCATGAGTTAAAGAAGTATTAATAGAGACTTACCGACATAGAAAACCCTAATTTAAACTCTCTAGATAAGGATAAGCTTTCTAAATAAGGATAAACTTCTTAGATAAGGCTAAACTTCCTACATAAAAATAAACTTCATAGATAAAAATAAATTTACTAAATAAGAATAACCTTGCTAGATAAGAATAACTCTTTTTGTTAAGGATAAACTTTTAAATAAAATAAAAATAAATACTTAAATTCATTTTGGGTTATAAGCTAATATAAAGCATGTCCAAAACTCACTAAACAAATAATTAAAAGATGTCCCAACAAAACATGGAGTTAAATATAACAAAAATAACCCAAAAACATAATAAAATGATTTGATTTACTCAAATAAGATGAATGACCCTTTCAATTGATGCAAACAGTTTTGAAGACTTCCAACGATCCCAAATATAATATCTTGAATCAATTTAAATCCATTAGAAAAAGGTTGGAAATGTTATTCTAACATGATAACCCCACTTTGCTATTGAATTAATGCCATTTTTGGCCCCGTTTAAGCTTATAATTGAATTTGGCCACTTTTGCTTGATCTTAGCAAGAATTAGGTTAATTAGACCATTTGAGTTCCTTGGATATAATAATGACCTTTGTGCGAAACTCTTAACCCATTATCAACTTCTTTCATCCTTTTGGCTCTAGCTATTGAAATTGATTCAATATGCATGTCTAATGTCTTCTTGATGATTTAGAACATGTTAGAAATATATTTCGTTTGTATCACTTTAAAACTCTTCATGATATTCTTACAATCTTATTAGGATCACATTATAGGGAGGTTGCGATTAAAAAGGTTGAAAACATCATAATAAAGGAGATAAAGAAAAAAATATAGATCAAAATTAATTCGGAGGAGAGAAATACAATATTATTAAAAGATTAAGTCTATTGAAAAGTTAAGTCGAACTGAGTTATATATACCTTTAAATATTAGGAGGGCTAATTTAGATTTCTATCCAATTAAGTTTATATAATTACCGATGAATACAGCGAGTTGGTCATGGTTTCTCAATTACCCAAACGGCCATCATTTCTCAATTACTCGAATCAGCATACAGTTGTGCTATAGGAGTTGCTCTTGTGTTCCATTTTTTACTCTATTGAAAGTCTAATAATGTTTCTTGATAATGCAGGTTTCACTTGTCCTTTTAAAGCTCATGTCTATTACTATTATAGCTACCACAAGCCTCTTTTATTTCTCTTATCTTTTCGTGGGGACTCTCATCCACACGATGCATTAAAATCCTATCCCAACTTAAACGGCATGTTTATCTGTATTGTTTAGAAATTATGTATTATGAATAGTCAATTCTTTAATTATGAGCTTAAATTCTTGCTTATTGAATTGTTTATTTAATGTTGTCAGCCAAACCTTATTGAATTAGTGTATGGTATCCTTGCTGCCAGATTGGAAATAAAATAATTCGAGTACTATTACTAACAAACAAAAAGAAAGAGCCAAACAATGTAGAACTAGAGGAATCCCATTTTCTGGCCATGACTATCTTTCGTGCAAAAACAATACAGAAGCAGCATTTATCATCTTCTTAATCATAGTCATGGCTCTTAAACTTGTCCAGCCAGCTTCTCAGGTTGTTACTCCCATTCCCAGAATCACAAAGATTATAACAACTTACAGATCAGTCCCAACAGCTATTCATTCATGGACAAAGAACTCAAGATTTGGTGAAGGATTTATGCCCATTCACATCACCAAAGTTGCAGAACAAAGCTCTGGATTAGTTGGAGACAGTGAGGAGGTAAAAGAAACAATTTCCCAGATCAAACAAGACCTTTACCAGGCAATCCAAGGTATGCCCCAGAATTTTCAGGCCTATTTAGTTTATTTTTATTAATTTTATTTCAGTTAGATCAAACTTTCAGTATTGCTGCAGTACGAAACACGACTCCAATACCATCGAGCCAAATTATATTTTTATTTTCCTTGCATTATTCAATGAAATTTATCAACAATTTGAAAAGAATACTGAAATGGGTTGCATTTTTTAATATGATAATAAGGCATTAACAGAGGGATTTTTGGAGTCCCAACTGCAAAGAAATCTGAGATTCATAGTTTGGTGGAGATTTTGGAGTCTAAAAATCCAAATCCAGAACCTACTATAAATCTAGACAAGGTAATTAAATTCCATTGGGCTATATGTGATTTATGCAAAGCTTATACAGAATTCAGGTGGTTTATTGTTTTTATTTTTTCTAAAATTGGAAGGTGGGTGGTTGCTGGAAACTTTTGTACAGTACAATTACTATTTTGGGTTCAAAGAGAACAAAGCTAGGATTGAGAGATTTTATCAGTTTGGGAGACTTTTTCCAGTATATTGATATTGATAAGGTAATAAGATTCCCTTTGCTTATAGCAAAATTGATTATATCTTTTCTTTTACAGTTCGTTTTTAATTTCTTTTACTAAGTTTGGAAATTTGGTGATACAAAAATTGGAGGGCAAAGCAGTTAATGTGATAAAGTTCAATGTTAGAGGATTGAATTTGTTGAATGGAGAACTAACAATTGAAGCCTCTTTCGAGATTTTTTCTAAATCAGTTAATGCTTCTTTACGTTTTCCTCTCATATTCCTCTGATTTTATTGGATATATAAACTATTTAAGTTCAAGATTTTCATTGAACTGTGTGTTTTTCCTATATATTTTGCAGAGAGTTGAAATCAAATATGATAACTCAACTATAACTCCTGATCAGGTATGCTAAACATAGAATGAGCAAATTTAATAATATATGAAAACTCATATTTTGTAAGAATTCAATTGAAATGAATTTTATTTTATTAATTTCATATTTGGAAGGAGATAGTTTATAGAATTCAATTCTTTTATAATTAAAAAGAAATGAATTTAAAGTAAATAGAAATCATGTTATTTCATAAAATTTTAATTTAATTAATACTTGATTTATGGTCAACTTACAAAATTTTATTAACTTGAAAATGCATGTTCTCTCTCTCTCAAAAAATAAAAAAATAAAAAATAAAAAAAATACATGTTTTTTTTTTTTTTTTGAACATTGTACAGTTGATGGACATGTTTGGGAAGAACTATGATCTTCTACTTGGCATCTTCAATCCAGAGGGTTGGCTCGAGATCACGTATCCTTTCTTATATCTCTAATAAAACACTGATAGATTTATTTTTTGGTACATAGAGGGTATAAATAAATAGATTTAAATTGATGATTAATAAACAAAAGTTAGATTTATGAATGCAAATGAATATTTTTCTCGAAAATGAATTTGAAATCCCCTATTAAACATATGAAATATAAAAAATTTCTGAAAATCTAGTTGAAACATTCGCTTTCAAACATTTATATTTCCAGTTTCTCTAATCCAATTTTAAACTAAAAATTAAAATTCAATTAATCTCTTATCTAAGTGTTATTCTTGAGGAAGCAATAATTTTATGGAAGCTCTGTAATGGCAAATAATGTGTTTGATCCATGACTTGATCACCATAGATATGTTGATGACAACTTTAGGATAGGGAGGGATGACAAGGGCAACATCTTCATATTAGAGAGAGATCAGAAAGAAATGATTGAAGCTTCAGGATAAGTAATTTGTTCCTAAAAGCTTCTCAGAAACTCAATATTTTCTATATGAAAGTATTGATTTTTTTCAATGTCAATTTAAAACTTTTATATGTATGTATTAAACAAATAGCAAATAGAAGAAATTTGTTGCATATATTAGTGCTGGCAGATTGGTAAGGTACCATATAGGTGCTTGAGAAGGTGTTGGCATGAAAATTGACCTCCATTCTATTACCAGAATAAAATGAAACAAACTAAATACATATTATCACAATTAACTAAAAAGAAATTCAACTAACAAGTGATTATTGAAAAAAAAATAAAATAAAATTGATTGGATATATGGTAAATGTAGGTTTAGACAGTGGCGGAGCCACATGAAAGATCAATGGGACGAGGCCCCCCTAAAAAAAATTGGGATTTTTTAAAAAATATCAAAAAAAAAAAAAATTCATTTTCACTGTTAAAAAAAATTTTAAAATATTATAGACCTAAAAATATTTTTAGGTATATAATATTTTATTAAAAATACTGCATATCTAAAAATATTTTTTTAAAAATATTACATGTACCAAACATATAAAAAAAAACAGTAAAAATAATATAAAAAAAATGATAAAATTGAAAAAAAAAATTGAAAAACAGTATATTTGTGTAATATTTCTAAAAAAATTATATATATATATATATATATATATATATATATATATATATATATATGATTTTATCCAAGTATATTTTTTTTTTTTTTTATTGTACATAATTTAATTACATGCTTAGATATATATCACAATTAATTATAAATATTTGAATATAAGAGATTAACTTTTTAATTTTTTTTCATATTTATTCTTTTAATTTTTTTTTTTACTTTTATCCGTTTAACTCTAAAAATTTTTATAGGTGATTCTCTAATTTCACAATTTTTTTAATCTAAGACCTATAATTTTTATTTTTTTTATATTTGTCCTCCAAAATTTTAATTTTTTTCATATTTTTTCTTATATTTTTATTTTTACCTTTCTAACTTTAAGAATTTTTGTAGTTGAACTTTTACATTTATATATAGCCTTGTAAAAAAAATGATTCTATAAATTTTTGTCCCCTAATTTAAAATTCTAGATCCACCATTGGCTGTAGATATTAAATTTTTGCACACTTAAATTTGAGTCGAAGATTAATGATGAGATATTGGATTTCAAAATCCTAAAAGAAAGTTCTTGCTAAAAGAAAATTAGTTTAGAGAAAATTAATTTGATTAATCATGTTTTTATAAAATGATTTTTTATATGAAAAATGGACCAGTGAAGTTGCAAGACCTTTGTATTTTGCATTGAGGAGTTGGGCTTGTGTTTTGTTATTTTGGGAAGAATAAAGAATCGTTTTGATAAATTTAAAAAGATTTTTAAATAAAATTCAGAGGCTTAGGAAAGAAATCAACCCACACGGCCCTGTCTAAGGGCCACACAGCCTTAGACAAGGCCGCATGGCCTTAGGTAGAGTGGCACGACTCTACTCAGGCTTGTAGTCTTATTTGTAGACCATGGACCCGTTCCAACTCTTCTTTATACAATTTTTTCTTTTCTTGGGGCTTTTTATATATATTTTCTTGCCTATTTTATATTTTCATATGATTTCTTTTTAATATATAATAAAATAGGAAGCTTTAAATTTAGTTTTCATACAAAATTAGAAATTTATTTTAACTAAAGAGGAAATTTGTAAGTGCTTAACTTATAGTAACCTCCAAACTATTTAGTACGTTTTTCTTTTATTGTTTAGGGAAATTTTAAGCAAATAGGAAGCATTTGACTTACACACCAAGTACTAATCATTTAGAAATTTCTCTCAAGATCTTCTTCTATAAATATCAATTCAATTTTTTGTAGAGGATAACCTTTTTTGAGATCTTTTCCTGAATGTTTCTAGAGCTTTTTCTGCTGGAACTTTTGATATGAAATATTTTCTTTCATTTTTTTTCTTTCTTTCAAAATTTAAGACAATAATTTAAAATTATTTTAAACTCTATCTTTTTGTTAGTTAAAAAACATGCAAAGTTTTTCTTTAAGTAATTGAATCAAGTTTTCTTCAAAAACTTCTTACAAGAACACAAATAATATCTCTTTCTTTATTCGTGTTCCATTAAAATAGAATATTCTTTTGTAAATCTGAATCATTTTTATACCTAAATCTTTGTCATAAAGCAAGGAAATTCGTTTGCATTACCATATCCAAACTCGAATCACAATCAAAAGTAAGATGTAAGCCTGAGGGCAATTTGCTAAACTTTTGTTCTATAATTAATTTCTAATTTGATTACTTGATTAAGTTTTTTTTATTATTTGCTTTAAGATGTGAATCTATGGAAGGGCTATATAAATGTGTAACAATTAATATATACAATCCATATGATCATAATTTTATATATTGTATCATAATGATATATTATTGTAATTAAGTATGTAAATTGATCATATAAATTATAGACAAGATATCTTATTCATAAGAGATATATTTCTTGAGTTTGTATAAGAATCATTGTTTGTTTATATTATTGCCACGTTTCATCAATTCAAATTCTAGGTTCACTTTTCCATTGAAAGGCAACAAACCATGTCCAAGCCTCATGGCAAGCTACTGCCATATTCATATCCTATTTACACACACATTTAAGATTAGTTTAAACATAGAAGTATGTATTCTTTAGGCCTTTTTCACAATTAAAAGCCTTCAAACTCCAAAATTGGACATTGCTTTGCTAAAATGACAAGATGCCAAGCCAAATGGTGGGATGCTTTTAATAATAAAATTTCAAAAACATAATTTCAAAACTAGCTGGTGAAGTACAATCATCTTCCGTGCTCTCCATAGACTACCAAATTTCTGGAACAAAAGTCCTTTGCCCTTCCAAAACTAGTAGAAGCCAAAACAAATGATGATTTTTATGAGATTATCCAGCAATTGTTGGAAAGTAAATCAACCTCTTCAAAACCTGGCTCTTCAAAACCAACATCTTCATCAAGCTCAAGTTCTTCTTCTGAGCCCATTATTGACTTAGAAGATGACAATGAAGATGACTATTTTAGTTTATACCGCAATAAAAAGGTGGATTTCTAAATTACCATGCAAAGATTTTCTACCACCTTCTAAAAGGTAGACTTAAAAGAAAGAAAAAGAAAAAGAAAAAGAAAAAGAAAAAGAAAAGAAAAAGAAAAGAAAAGAAAAATATAGTAGAAGTTTTCCATCTTTCTCTGTAATTTCAAAATTTGTATTTACTTTAATACATTTACTCTTGTAAAATGTTAAAATCAATTTCACTTTTGTAATTTATTAATTGTAAATTTTTAATTGCTGACACTATAATATCAATTTTGTCTACTAATATCATAGTAGCCGATAAAAATAAAAAATCTATAATGAAAGCATCTACTTTTCAAAAAGTCTATAGTAGAAAAATAATTTCTATAGTAGAAAGCATATTCAAATCAGTAATAAAAATGATCTCTGAAAAGTCTAATGTGAAGACTGTATCAAGCTGATCCGTCAATCACTGAGAGTTGTCTACCGGCTATTCAAAATTTTTGTCCTCTTTCCTCTATAAAAGGACAACTAATTCTTCAAACAAGGCATAATTTTTCTTTAGCCTTCAAGAATTCTAGAGAGCTTAAAAATTTAAGTCTTCAGTTTTATTGTGCTAGGATTATCTCACCTTTCAAATACCTTCTACAAAATTTATATATGTATCTCTATATTTATAGTTTTATAAATTTATTTCAAATATCAATATAAGGTACATGATTATTTTCTTCAAATCTTTGTTTAATTTTCATATTTAGTAACAGAACATATGCTTTGTACTTGCCCTTAAAGGGATCTTGCACATCAGAAATTCTATGAAATTTTTATTCAAACATTCATACAAGCTTTGCTGAGTGCTTTTTTTTCATTTATTTTCCTGTTATATATATATGCACTATGAATACATAAAGACATCTTATCAATCAACTGTAAATGTTACATAATGAATTATAACATATTGCTTGTGATTGTTGTATGGAATTATGATGAAGTAACAATCTCTAGGATAATGATTTTGATGATATATGAATATATGTGAATTTGATGATCATCTTTACTCGGAGATAGCTGACGTTGGTCATCCTTTGCATGGCTTATGAGTAGGTTATATTGCATGCTTAATATGGTAATGGCAATTCCTATTGGGCTTATGCTATATGCACACTGGGTGATGGTAAGCCAACTATAGATTAAGAGATTGTTTGGAATAAAAGAGCTAGATTAGGAGGTTTGCTCCCTATTATTTAGGTTTATTGTGATTTTGACAAGCCAATTATGAATTAAGATGTTGTTGGAATAAGAGACCCAGATTAGGGGTTTGGCGGAAGCGAAATTTTAAAATTTTAATAATATGCAAGTTCACGTAGAGCACACAACAATGATCATACCATTTAATTGCCAAAATAACTCATGCATAGATAAATCAAACACAATGGTATGGAGTTACCTTTTGAAGTGCTCTAAATTGTCCATCAGTGCTTGCCTTTGAACTTAGAATCCTCTATATGCTTAGGTTTCCTTTCTAGATGGTTATCTTATAAAGCCTAATGCACCAAGAACTTTACAAACAAAGGTAAAGAGGAGGTCTACAAATTGTATATGGTGCTACTACTTTATCTTGCAAGTCTTAACTAACATGTAAAGGTAACTCTTCCTTATCTAGCAACATGCAAAGGAAAACACAAGAAAAAAAAAGAAGAAAATATATTTTCTCAGTCTTTTAACTTTTGAAGAACTTGCTACGGATTAAAAGAAACAACACAATTTTCTCTCCAAACTCTTGAAGCAAAAGTTGGTCGGCCATATCATTAAAAATTGTCTTTAAAATCACTAATCTTTACAAAAAGGAGATAGTGGAAGACGAGAAATGATTGATTTGACATGACTTGACACCACTAAATTAATGATGTTTTGCAAGGCTATATTAAGTTAAACAATAATTAATTAGTTTAAGACAATATCATTAGGATGATCTATTTGTTAATTAATTTGAGTTAGTGGAGAAACTCTAAATCTCCACTAACTTTTTACAATTTTTTTCTTGCCCTCTAGTAAATGGGGTCCGCTAAATAAGAAAACTCATTAACCAAAAGACCCTAAGGCCTATTTCCTTCATTCCCTAATATGGGTTGGGCCTATATAAATGGATTAGACCCATCAACTAATTTGGCCCTATGCACTATAATGAAAATAAGTTATAATAATTTAATCCTTCCCATGTATAACCTGTGAAAATTAGGATTAAATAATTGAACCTCAATACTTTAGAATCAAGCGAAAGGTCATGCTAGCAACCACATTAACTTAATAATCCACTTTAATCAATTATCTCTATGACCGAGATATCTAAGTTCAAAAGCATTGCACTCGTTTTGTGTGACTTTCTAGATTTATGTTCCATTAGCAATGGGAAATGATCCAATTAAGGAAATCCTCATTCTAAATTAGTTCCTATAAGTCATGGTTGACCCTTTGCAATAGGTTCCATGACTACCCAACCAAAAATTAATATTCAAACGGTAGTCCATATTCCACGAAACTGCTTATCATAATTACCATGCACTCTAGTCCCTTCTTTCAAGATCCTAATCAATCGAATAAGGTCATGGAACCATCAAATCCTGATACCAAGGTACTATATCCACATCACGACTCATTCTTGTCATAGCCAAGAATTTCATACTGAGAAGAATTTGATGGCATATGATCTTAACTCTATTGGCTCGGAGGAGAGAATCCCATCTTAGTTTATCACACACCAATTATACAACTAGCTAAGGCCACCACATGCCATATGCCAATGCGTGGCTAGCCCCACAATGTAAGTAATAACAAACCTTAACCACCTATATAAGTGATGTGCACCACCTCAAGTCAAAAGACTATATGTATAAAGATGATCATGGATGACAAATGATTGACTGACAGTGAAATCCCTTGTCATTCTCATTCAGCATCACTGTTTAATCGCTTAACAAATGAGTATCTATGTGTTTATTCTATCACCCAGTTAATTAGATAGTGACCCATCCCTTCCCTTCCATTAGTAACCTGTACTAACTAGAAAGATAAACAAAGGTGATGGCCTTTTCAAAACTAGTACGACCAAAGGTAAGAGTCCAATAACCGTGGACACTTTAAAGTAATTGTACTATATAGAACGATCACCCCATTCTCGTCAACTGAGAATCCTTCATCTAAAAAGCACTTATGGACAGTATTCTCACCATAAATATAAAGCCAACATAAACGGGGATTTGGTTATAAAATACATACAAAGATATCAAATTTATGGCTCGCATGGTACATAATCACTAGCAAACTCCCAATTACACTAAAGCCACCCCTACAATACCTAAGACCTATCCTATCTAGATGGTTGTCCAATAGGCTCTATGACATGACTTTAGTCATGGGATCAGCTGGATTCTCGGTTGAAGCAATTTTCTACACGACTATATCGCTTCTTTCAATAATCTCCCTAATCACATAGAACTACCGCTCAATTTGTTTTGATTTCTGGTGAGAGCTGGACTCATTTTCCTGAGCAATGGCTTCATTGTTTTCATAATAGAGAGGGGTTGTTGACTCAATGGAAGGAATCACAACTAGTTCAGTGATGAATTTTCAAATCTAGATTGCTTCCTTAACATTATTTGAGGCAGCAATATACTCATATTTTATTGTGGAGTTTGTAATGGTAGTCTTCTTATAGCTCTTCCAATTCACTGCCCCTCATTACAGATAAACACGAGCACACTAATAGATTTTATGTCATCAACATCTAATTGGAAGTCAAAATCCTAAAACTATCTACCTGTAGATTCCCTTCTCTATATATCAAAGCTAAATCCTTAGTCCTTATCAAGTACTTTAGAATAGCCTTGACCGTAATCTAGTGTTCCTCACCTTGATTGGACTGAAACCATCTAGTAACATTAACTGTGTATGCCATATCTAGCCTTGTACACAACATTACATATATAAACTCCCACTAGCCTAGGCTTATGGAATCTTACCTATCTGCTCCTTCTCCTTAGGTATCTTAGGACACATCTCATTGGAAAGGTTGATACCATGTCATATAGATAACAATCCATTTTTGAAATCAAGCATGTTGAATCTCTTTGACACCTTTTCTAAGTATAGTCTTTGGGATAGCCTTATTATTCTTTATCTCGGTAGAGCCAAATTTTGAGAATATAAGTCGCCTTTCTTAAGTCTTTCATGGATCAAGTCTAGGATAACCATAGTTTTACTTTCGATAACATTCCAACGTCATTACCTATAAGAAAAATGTCATCCATGTACAAGACCAACCAAATGATTTTGCTGCCACTAACCTTCTTATACACACAAGGCTTATCAATGTTTTTAATGAAACTAAAAGATGAAATGGTCTCATCAAAATCAATATTTTAGCTCCTCATGGCTTGCTTTAGTCCATAAATAGATCTCTAAAACCTACATACTTTTAAGCTATCTTGGGATTCAAAACTCCTAGGCTGCTCCATGAATATGTTATCCTTAATGTGACCATTAAGGAAGTTATCTTGACATTCATCTGTCAAACCTCATAACCATAGTGTGCTGCTATAGCTAACAGAATCCGAATTGATTTAAGCATAACTATTAGGGAAAAGGTCTCCTTATAGTTAATACCTTAACATTGACAAAAACCCTTAGCCTTAAGTCGTGCCTTATAGGTTTCAACCTTTATGTCTGCATCAATCTTGCAGTTATAAACCTATTTATACCCTATTGTAATCACCCTTCAGGTGGGTCCACCATCTCCCAGACATGGTTCGCATACATAAATCTATCTCAGATCACATAACATTAAGCCATCTACAAGAATCTATGTTTGACATAGCCTCCTTATAGAAAGTAGGATCATCAGACCGATCAGTTCCACTAAGAATGAACAAATCCCTAAAATTCTCTAAGTGAAACCTATATCTCTCTAGAGGACGAGATACCTAACCTGATCTCCAAGGAATTGCATTAGAGATATTTATGACTAGTACAGACTCCTTATTGGGTTGATAAACCATAATGAGATCATCTTGTTGGATTTTAGTAGATAAGCCCTTATCCAACTCTATCTTCTTTGCCTTTGTTGCCCTCTTAGAGAAATTCCTTCTCTATAAAGACAACATCCTAGTTGACAACAATAGTCAGCTATTTCGGAAGATGGAAATAATATCTTGAACAACTCGTAGGGTAACCAATAAATTTAACCTTTACGATTCTATCCTCTAATTTTTTGACCTTTAACTTCCTTATATAAGTGGGACAATTCCAAATCCTAAAGTGTTTAATACTAAGGGTCCTACCATACCACATCTCGTAAGGAGTCGAAGGGGCATACTTGGATGGAACACTATAGAGAATATACCATGCTATCTGCAACGCATATGCACACAGGTGTATAGGCAAATCAGTATAACCCCATTATGTTGTATACCATGTCGAACAAGGTATGGGTTCTTCTTTTTCTAATACACCATTAAGATGTGGTATTCCAAGAGGAGTAAGCTGCTAAAAAATACCATGATCCTCTAGGAAGGCTTTAAACTCGGTACTTAAGTGCTACCCACCTTGGTTAGACTATATAGTTTTAATACTCGTTCCCTTCTAATTCTCTACCTCACACTTGTACCTTTTGAATTTCTCAAAAGCCTCGTACTTGTGCTTCACCATGACTGTCCTAAAATGTATAGTGTAAAAGTATATACTACGATAATACTCATAAGTATATGAGGTTGTAGTAATGGTGATAAGGACACCCAATATTATTCTTTACTAGGAAGATTTGGTTAGGGTAAATATAATTAAAGGTTGTCACGATTTAAAATAAAAATAAAATAAAAATCCTAAACACTCTAATCAAGGGTTGTTGTGGATGCAGTGAATTAAAAAGAAAGCTTTTAAAGAAATGAGTAAAAAAAGTCAGTGATCGAGAGGGAGAGAGAGATAGAGAGTAAGTGCCTTTTTGTGAGCAAGAGAGAGAGAGAGAGAGAGCGAGAGAGAGAAAGAGAGAGAGAGCTTTTGTGAGTATTTGTGATTGTTAGCAAAAGTGAGCTTTATGAAAGGTGAGCAATTGTGAACACAGTGAGAAAAGAATAGTATGAGAGATTTAGAAAATTAAAGATCAAGAAGAAATTAATCAAACCATTTACCAAGTAGCACAAGTAATAAATATATCAAGAAGAAATTAACGTAATATATTTTATGCATCAATTAATTCTATAATCGTTCAATCAATTAATCAGATATGATTCGACTGTAGTCTACAATTAAATAAATTAAAAGGTTATGGGAACAAATCTATTTGGCTGATAGACGCTTCCAAATTGTTTGCTCATTGACCACGATCATAAATAACCTGTAATTAATTAAGTACATAAACCAATGTGAAAATAAACTATAATATTGGTCGTTGCTAGTTTTACAATACGAAAAATGGGTTTACACTAGGTTCGACTATCCAATGTAAATCCTTGAAAAAGAAAGAAATAACAATAGAAATTAACCCTAAATCAACTAAGTGTTCTTGGCTATAAACTGTGTTACACAGAACAAAGATAGATAGGGAGAAGAGAGAAAATATGAGTCCGATCATAAATAACCTGCAATTAATTAAGTACATAAACCAATGTGAAAATAAACTATAATATTGGTCGTTGCTAGTTTTACAATACGAAAAATGGGTTTACACTAGGTTCGACTATCCAATATAAATCCTTGAAAAAGAAAGAAATAACAATAGAAATTAACCCTAAATCAACAAAGTGTTCTTGGCTATAAACCGTGTTACACAGAACAAAGAAAGATAGGGAGAAGAGAGAAAATATGAGTCCCCTTGAGGCTACTGCCTTTTATTATTTTTCTTTCTCCCTTAGTCTTCATTTGTTAAGAAACATATATCTAAAATTTTCTCCATATTATTTTCCATTGACTTTGTTTCTTTCTTTGGCCAAGAATATGTTTAAAATTCAAATTGCGTAAAATCATTGTGTATTTCATAGCTTGCATTTTTTGGAGTGTTGCTTCACAACATAGGCGTGCTATGCTCGAATTGATGGACATCGGCGCGCTGAACTCCTCATGGTTATATTGGATTTGCTGAGTTGGCTTTGGGCCATGGCCTTTACAGGCCTGTGTCTAGTTGGTCTAAACCAATCAACATGACCATGTGGAGTGATGGCATGGGCGTGTTGGATTTCATAGATTAAATACTAGGGTGTTGAGAATGGCACAACTGTATTGGATATGGAAGGGAGTACAAGCGTGCTGCATAGGTGCACAGTTCAAAATATATAGACTTAGGCCCAACTTATTCTTTAAATCTATCTTCCAAATCCTTATTCAGCCTAATTTCCTGTTTATGCAATTTCTTACTAAAATACCTAATAAATAATAAAAAAAAACATAGAAAAATGCTAGCCAAGACATCATTAATAATTTATTATAAATACTATTAAATACAAATAAAAATTAATTAAATTAAACAAAAAATTATTATCAAAATACATAGGAAAAATAGTGATAAAAATGGGTTGACCAATTCCCCCACACTTAAGTCATTGCTTGTCCTTAAGCAAAATAAAGTAAAATAAAATAAAGATAAATATACGTGTCTAATTTTAGAAAAAACTTAAAAATAAAAAATATAGGACAAGTAAAATACTTTAGCAAATATAAAATAATAACAATTTATAACTCAATTAACATATATAAAAGATTTTAAAATTTGAAATTAAAAATTTTAACATGGTGAGAAAAATTGCTCTTTAAAGCCTCACATTCTCTCAAGTGTTTTGGTGATATAATATTTGAAACACTCAAAAGCAAGTCATGCATTATTATAACCATAAATTTGCTACTTTATCCAATCTCCATCGCTAATCATAATTTCAAATTTTTAAATCCAAAAGTCTTTTCATTTGGTTATAATATGGTTTGGGTAAAAGGGTATGTCACGACCCACTTTCAAGACGGTCCTGGGGCACGGGTAGATTTAAGCTCACCGAAAACTCGTAGAACCCATGAACAATCCATTTATCAATCATTTAATCAATATTAATTCATTAATCAATACTTAAATCCCATTTATTTCTTATAAATTTTATAAAAAATTTGCCAGAGTTTTCCTTATAAATTTAATACTATTCCAGACCCAAAACCGAGTCTTTCATAAATTACACAGCCTGCACTAAAATAATTTTTACACTCCCAATAATTTTTCATCCTTATACCGTCAACTTCAATAAAATCAATAATCACACATGACACTTCTAAATTTCTTTTAAAACACGTGAATTTCATTTTTATTATTTACCTCTATCACTGTCTTTATCACTTTATTATCATTGACATTTTCAATTATTATGCATTATACATTACATTTTGAATGTCACTGTAATATTAAATATCTCACTATTCATACATCATTATAGTACCTAATCATCTAATTATACTAAGTACCATGGAGCTCTATGAGTGGACACTTATAACCTTTAGTGAATAATATTCTACCTTGATGCACTTGATATTCCAAGTCGAAAAAAGGAATTGACTTGAAATCAGTTTTCTTTATCTCATCCCCGTAAAAATTAGAAATCACAATTTGGTGAGTATAAAAATACTCAGTGAGCATGAATACATCATTATATATGAGATATAAGCATATGATAATAAATGATATCAACAGTAAGCAATAAGGTATAAGTTTGGGATCAATGAACAGGTAAACAATATTCGTATCATGTGGATAAGACAGATAAAGGGATAGACTATATGTAAACATACAGTCTCCAGTAGTATCAGTATGGACTATATGCGAACATACAATCTCCAGTAGTATCAGTATCGATCAGTATCAGTAAGCATAAGGCTGATCAAACCCTATGGCTAGGACCATAACTCCTCCCGGCTAGGACCATAATGTGCACATCGCCAACAGTATTTTTCCACTACCCTGTCGGAGCAGTAGCTCTGTCAAATTCACATGTAAAATGGGTCAAGGAAAATCAATATTAATAGCCAGTAATAATTAGGAATATTATGGTACAATAACTTTCGATCAATACGCATTAGTTTACTTGTCAATCAATACACAAAAGGCATTTACATATCAATAGCAATCAATGAATGTGGATAAATTTCAGTCTTTAGGAAGATCAGAGAATGATCATTAATAACAAAGTGACATTTAATCAAGAAGGAAACATGTTCATTGGGTCAAAAAATCAAAACATGGGTATGCATAATGATGTATACATTACTCACCTTAGCTTATAACTTGAACATTTTCATTTTCCTTTATCCTTGATTCTTTGCCTTATCTCTTTTGGTACCCATCACATCTTTTATTCATTATTGACTCTACATATCCAATTAATTTCTATTTAGATACTATTTAATAAAAAATTACATTACTTGTACTTATATTAAAGAAAATTTCTCAAATTTCCAAGTTACTAGGATTTTGCCTATAAAGAACCTTACTGGCAGCCTGTGTTCCATTACCCATATCTCTCTCTAAAATTATCAAATTGCTTCAATTATTATTCCTAATTAAACTTAACATATAAGGTCCTAACATCTCCAAATTTCATATTAAATTCATTACTATACAATTTATGGTGTTAATTTAAACTTAGTACTACAACCAGTCCTGCTGCCTGTATTCTATCTACAAATCTTATTCTGACAGGTACTGTTCCTTTGCTAATAACTCAATCAATACTTAACCAATTACTATAATTAATTTTAATATTGAAAATAGACATATAAAATTTTAACATATTCAAATTTTAGAATTTTTGGATTACCGAAAAATTATTAGTGAATTTCCAAATTTAAATTACTGCCCTGAAATCTCTATCCAGACATGCCCTATTTCCATGCCTATAATTAATTCCATACTTATCCAATTATAAAACCATTTTACATTAATTTATATAACACATAAATTAACATCTTTCATGTTTAAAATTTTCTCTAATTCTGAATTTAAGGTCCTTATATTAATATAAATCTATAACCTATATTCTGTTAAACAGTTATTCCTGGCAGTCTACACTTATGATTTAATATCTCATAAACCAGAATTCCAATTGCAAAATCCTTTTACAAGATTATATATAAGACATAAATTAACATCTTTCATGTTGTATATATCTTCTAATTCTGTCTCTATCATTATATAAAATAAAAACACAATAGCATTTTTTAGAAAATCTAATTCCAGGCCAGTCACAGTTTTTACTCAATAACACTTTCCTCACTTCGAATTTCACAAATTTCTTTTATAGAAGTATAATTTAAACATTTATATACAACTTTCATGTTTTAACCATCCTCAAATTTAGTCTTTAAAATTTTGGAATAATATCTACAAATTACTGCCTCAAAACAGAATTCAGAAATTACATTAACCCGAGCTCATTCTTAACATTTTTAGCTTAATTACTTCAATTATTTGCCAAATCAAACCTTAGAAATCTTAAATACAATCAAATAACTAAGTTTAGGAAGCTTTACCTTAAACTTGAACTATGGAATTCCTTCTCCTTTTTATTCCACCAAATAGCTCACATAATCTCCATCAATTTCCTCTTCTTCCTCTTCTTTCTCTCATATTTTTCTATCAAATTTTGGTTGATTTTCTTTGGAAAGGTTGGAAGTATATTTTTGGTGATTTTCTTCTATATGTGGTTCGGCCATTCCTCTCTAAAAATGGCAGCCAAGACTTCTTCTTTATACACTAAAACCAACTCCAAAAAGAAATGAAGATAAGACAAATAGAAATTTCTAGATTTGGTGATTTGTCACCTTTCCAATTAATTAATAAACCAATTAATCATTTTCAATCAATAATTTTCATTCCTCCACCATAATTTTCGTCCATCTAGCTTATTTCTAGAATGGATGGGTCCCACAACTTTGTTTAATTGTACTTTTGGACCAAAATTTTTCTTATTTGTATTTTTTATCCCAAAACTTTCTATAATTTATTCTGGCTATTCTGTTTAGATTCAACCTCAAGTTGTAATATCCTAGAAATGCATAATAGGTTTTAGTGAATAAAATTCTCAGTATATAGATTAAAATCATCGAAATAATCAATAATAATTTTAGAAAACCAGTTAGAGCGAAAACAAATTTTTTTTTCGAAAAACGTCGTTACCGATATCGCCGCCGTAAAAATAGCGGAACGGACGATGGATGAATTTTTGAATTTGGATTGAGGATAATTGATAAGTAATATTCATGAGTGAATATAGTAAAAAGAAATTTGAGAAAATATTACAGAACACTCACAAAACGAATAAAAGAGTATTTTCGGTGAATAGTGAAATTTATCGGTCCGAGTTTCAGAACGACTCTGAAACTATTTTTATTAAATAATATTAATTAAAATATGATGTTTAAGCAGTCACTTTGAGTTCTAATTCTCGACGAAACTTTTGGAATAAATTACCGAGCGAAAAAGGACCAAAATCAAATTTTAAAAATTTTGAGGACTAAAGTGTAATTTACCTATTTCGTCTTATTATATAAACCAAAATGGGTAGAATTTCTGCTCATTTTTGTTCTTCACCCGTGAGCTATTTCCCTTCAATTCCTTCTTCCTTTTTGATTTTCTAAGCCAAGTTGTGAAGAGAAATTGTTACAAATCCAAAACTAAAACCATACAAACACTTTACTATCAAATTAAACCATAGAAATTGAAGAAAAATTGAAGACCAAAGCTATAGGAATTTCGGCCAAAATGAGAGTTTTGAGGTAAATAATTTGTTTGTTTATTTTTTTGATTTAAATAGGTTAATTAGGTGATATAAGGAATGGGTAAATGGTTTAATTGCATCAAATGATGCATTAAATAATTTTTCCCAATTTAAAACCCTAAAAGTGAAGTTGTGTGAAATGATTTTTAGTATATGGATTAGGATAGG
>CANXYC010766917.1:0-13717 GCA_948193065.1 Aleurites moluccanus | reverse complement strand
AAGGAAATCAAAGGAAAATCACAATGAAAGGTTCGGCCCATTGGGGTTTTTCCCAAATGGTGTCCAACAATCAGTTTTTATCAATTTGACAATTCAAATGATGCATGTAGAACTCACCTTAACTTTCCAACAATCAATTGCTTAGCCAATCTCACCAATTTCCTCAAAAATCCACAATTTGGCTACTTTGAGGACTCAATCTACACAATCTACAATATCACATAAATTTGTTCATCAATTTCATGTTCTCTTATACTCAATTAACTAATTCTATCATCAATTCAAAAATCTCATCACTAATTCATCAATTCACTATTCAAAGTTTCACATAAATCCTAGAATTTAGGGATTTCCATTATTTAGAGTTAATCTAGCTAAAAATAACTCTAAACCCATTCATTTCTACCCAAATACTATCTATTTAATCAATAAAAATCAACAAATAATCATATACCTCAAATGGTGCTCACGGTAGAATTTTTCTTTGTTGCCGCTGCCATTTTTTTCTAACTCCTCTCTTCACAAACTAGGGGCAGGAAAAGATGAACACAGGTTTATATATATATGATTTTCCATAATTTCTCCAGTAAATTTCGGTGGAAAAACGTGGAAACCTGATGAGGAAGACGATGAACAGTGTTCGATTTTATAGAAACAAGAAGCTCGCTTTGAACGTTGAAATGAAAGAAAGAAATGGCTAAGTGTTCATGCTGCTGCTTATAAATAGGCTACTGCCTAAATTGCAAATCCCGCTTACTGTACACTTACTCGTCCCGCCTCTCCAAAATTCAATTTGCTGGTCCAGCTCGCCAATTGCTAGCTCACCAGACCCAGCTCGCCAATCTCAGGTCGGCAATGTTTCTTCGCATTGTTGGCTCGCTTTAGCCGGTTCGCATATGCCGTCTCGCACATGCCTCTTTGCATTGCCGGCCCACACATGCCTCTTCGCATATTCCTCTTCGCTATCTCACCTTGCACTTCTTCTTCGCGAGGCCAACTCGACAAGACCTCTTCGCAATGCCAGCTCAGCATTGCCTCTTCGCAAAGCCAGCTCGGCATTACTTCTTCGCAAGGCCAGCTCGGCATTGCCTCTTCGCAAAGCTAGCTCGGCATTGCTTCTTCGTAAGGCCAGCTGGCCAATACCGGCTGGAAACCCTTAACTCAGTTTTCACAGAATTTCGCTGAAGTCTCAAATTCTCAATTCTTTTACACTTAGCATTTTCTCTCGCAGAATTTCCATATTCATTTTCTATCATTATCATAAGTAATTAATTAGTAAATATTTATACTTATTTCAAAATTAATTAATTAAGCCAATAAAAATAAATTTATACACGAGATATACACAAAGATTGTTTAGGAAAATAATGAGTGTTACAAGCAGCCAGTTCAGTCGATTCTCTTTTATCCGCCCCATAAAAAAGGCCAAAAAACTAGTGATCCGATAGAACCAAATCGGTTCTTTTGAGTCATCTTTTTTTTATATATATATAATTTTTAATCAAAATGGTGCCATTTTATTTTTGAAATCTTCTTAATAAATCTTTGTACTTACAAGGATTCGAACCAAGATCATTCGAAGGTTTTCTAATATTATTTTCACTGTGTTAAGAATAAGTTTTACTAATATTTTCTTAAATTTAATATTCATAATTATTAGATAATTTAATTAATTAATAAATTATACTATTAGCTTTTTAAAATAATTAAAACCATTAAATTTAATGTACCTTAAATATATTTTTTATTTTTTTGTGATTTGAAATTTTATTTTAATTATTATTTAATATACTTGTTAATTAATATGTTTTAATTAATTTATTTTATATAAATATATTTTTATTTATCATATTTTTAATATATAATATAATTATAATATATTTTATATTTATTACATATTTAATTTAATTATGATTTAACTCTTGTTAAATCTTTTCTAATGTTAAAACTATCTAAATATTAAAAAAAATTTAAGGACAACTAGTATAATGCATAGGTTGAATTTTTTTTATATAATAATATATGATATAAAAAATATTGTTTAACTTATGAAAAATAAAGAAAATAAAAACAAAAACAAAAACAATAATAAGAACAATAATAAGAATGTAGTGGAGGGAATTTTCTATTGTCTTCTTAGTGTGTATTATAAAGTAATATGAACTCCTATTTATAGAGTTCATCTTCATCATATATTACAATATATAAACCCACCATAAATTACAACATAAATAGTGTAATAAAATTAAACTTAAATATAAAAACTTATGAGTAGTGGGATAGATGAATGGACATCCACATTTATCTATATATTTATAACACTCCTCCTTGGATGTCTATCTTTATAAAGAATATGCCTCATTAAAATCTTACTAGTAAAAATCTAATGGGAAAAAAACTAGTGAAGGAAAAAGAGTATAATATTTTCGCATTGCAAATAGTACACTGTCTCATTAAAAATCTTACCAGGAAAATCCAATGGGACAAAACCTTTGGTTAAGAGAAAAAAAGTACAGTATTAAGGGAAAAAGAATACAGTATTAAACTCTCCATATTTGCAATGTCATTAAAAATCATTAAGGCGTCACATTTCAATATTGTTATCTAATTTCTTGAATGTTACGGTAGGTAAGATCTTAGTGAACAAATCTGTTAAATTGTCACTTGAACGAATTTATTGAACACCAATTTTACCATTATTTAGTAATATATTAGTGCGCATATTGTATAAGATATAGTACTTCAAGACCAAAAATTTATTCATTATTTTCTCTAACTGAAAAGAGTCTTTATTCACATTAAGTGGCTGAACAACCATTGAATTATTCAATGAATGTATTTTATATATAAAATTATAAATGAGCTTTTTGGGTATAAGTTAACTGATAAATAAAAAATTTCTTTTGCCAAATATTCAATTTGTAATTGAGACATAATTTTATTTTTTCAAAATAATTCATCTCAAATTCCTTTTTCAAACAATATGTTACTTTTGGAAGTTATTCAGGAATTCCAATAATATTCAAATCATCAATATATACAATAATTATGGCAAATTCATGTACAAATTTCTCTATAGTATTGCTTTTATATTCTACTTTGAATAAGTATTCACTAAAACGATTTTATCATATGAGCCCAAATTGTTTTAATTCATACAAAAATCTTTGTAATTTAATTGAAAAAATTTCTCGAAAAATTAAATTATATTTTTCTAGCATTTTAAATTCTTCAGGGATTTTCATATAATTATCAATTGAGTCATATAGGTAAGTTATGACTACATCCATTAGGTGCATATCAAGTCTTTCATACATTGTTATATTAATAAAATATTAAAATATTATTGCATCTACCACAGAATAGTATATCTCTTCATAATTGATTTTAGGTCTTTGCAAAAAATATTATGTAACAAGTATTATTTTGCATTTTACAATTATATTTTTCTCATTTCTTTTTCGCACAAAAATCTATTTGTATCTAACAATTTCACATTTTCTGGTGTTTGGACTACTGGTCCGAAAACTTTATGTTTTTCAAGAAAATCCAATTTTGCTTGTATTGTATCTTTCCATTTTGTTCAATCAACTCTATTTCAACATTTTTGAACAGATCGTGATTCAAAATTATTATTTTCATTCATAATATTTAATGCTACATTATATACAAAACAATAGTCCACAACCATTTCATGTTGATTCTATCTTTTTTCAGAACTAACATAATTTATTAATATCTCTTTATTTTTATTAATTTCAGGTACATGTGCTTCTTCAGGAAGTATATCTATGTTAGTATTTGCATTTTCAATAAAATTATTTTTATTATTTTCTCTTTTTCTCTTTCAAGGATTTTTTATCCTTATAATTAATAGCCTTTCACGCTTCAAGCGTGCTTGAGATTCATTAACATTAATATATTGTCCTTCTGGGATGACAATACAAATTAAAATATTAACAGCTACTATATGAGATTTTGTTACTCAATTGAGATTAGCAAGTACATCCGGTAATTAATTTACTAATTTTTGCAGATAAATTATTTTATGAACTTCTTGTTCATATTGTTTTGTTATAGGATTTAGATAATAATGAAATATTTCATATTATTGTATTTCTCAATTTTTACTATCTTTCCCTAATATTGGGAATATTATTTCATAAAATGACAATATGCAAATTTAGCAGTAAATACATCACCATTAATAACTCAAAATATTTAATTATTGATGGAGATTTATATCCAACTTATATTTTTAACCCTTTTTAAAGACTCATTTTAGTACGTTGTGGTGAAATAATTAGGATATATACCACACATTAAAAAATTCTTAGATGAGAAATGTCTGGCTTTTGACGAAAAGCCAATTAATTGATTTGAAAAATCTTCTAGTTCTTCAATAGATTCCCACATGATTTTTCAATATTTTTTCCATTATGATTAAATCAATATGACCTAACTTCTCATGCCAAATTATAAAAATATTTAAATATATAAACTTCTGATTTACTATAAGATTCTTTTCAATTCCACTAATTTTTGTATAATACAAATCAGAGAAAATAACATTAAATTTTTCACTATATTTTTTTCTACCCGAAATAATACTTGTAATATAGAGACATTATTGATTCCTCTTATTTACTGTCCATTGCTGTAAATATATTTAAAACTTAACAAATTTCTATGAGATTTTGGAGAAAATAATGCATTATATATAATAATTGTTGTTCCTCTTAGTAATAATATATTGACTCTTCTGGAGTTTTTAATTATTTTTTGTTTTACTAGAAATAATTGCCTTATTCATTTTCAAATAAGAAAAATATTTGACACTTTTAAAATTATACGAGTTATCACACCATAAATCAATTCTCCTTTTTAATATTTTCAAAAACATATTTATCACATCAATGTAAACAATATATATATGATCATAATTAATGTCATCATTATTAGAGATAAAATTTATCTTCATATTTTTTCTCTTTTTTTGCGATGTTCAATAAATATCAATAAGATATTTTATCATACGACAAGTATTTGACCAATTTTTCTTCATACCATATCGATAATATTTACTTTTAAAAAATTTTGTCCACCTTTTCTATTATTATTTTTGTATAATTTTATCACATTTCTGGTGGTGATACATATTCTTATGATATTTCTTTATTTTTATGAAAAGAATAATTATTATATGTTTACTTTTAAATTTTATAATATTATTGTTTTATATTACCACATTCACTTCAAGGAATGAGATAAAATCACCATAATATATTTCATGAATTTTTCATTAACGACTTGTTATTTTATTCAATTAAATATGACTGCATTCACTTCAGGGAATGATATTAAATCAGAATGCATGAAATTAATTCATAACATTTTTACAATCTTTTTTATCGATATTGTTACTGCAGGAGCATATTCAATATATGGAACGATATTGTTACTGCAGGAGCATATTCGATATATGGAAAATATTAACATATCATTATTTATAAATATTATCCATACATTAAGAGTTAATTCTAAAAAAAAAAAATTAATGTATTTTAAATAAAAAATAACTTTGCAATAACAAAATAATAAATTTACTATTATTATCAATACATGAGTAAATTAAAATAATTTGTAATAATTATCTTAATTTTTTTTTACCTATACTTTTATAAGATCTCAAATATAAATCATTTTCTTTTATTTCAAATTATATTTTAACAAGTATAAAATATTATAATCTATACAAAAACAAATATCAAAATTAGAGTAGAAAAATTTTATATTAAATATAAATTGAAAAATAAAATGATAATGCATAAAAGTAAAATTTATTTATTCAAATACCTAAATTAGAATATTATTAAGAAAAAAAATTTCAAACCTCAAATACTTAAATAAGAATGTTATCAAGAGAAAGATTTTTAAACTTTTTGAACAAGAAAGCTATTAAATGTGTCATGGAGAACAAAATTAGGTAGCATAAGAATAAAAGAACTTTGATCTATCCATTGACAAAAAAAAAATTCTAAAATATATAAGTATAATATTATTATTAATCAAAAGCAACGAGACATAAATTATAAACATAAAGGCAATGATAATATAATAATTTTCTATAAGAATAATAAACTAATATATTTTAGTATATTTTTCTAAATATAAATAATTCATTAAGATAGTGAAATAAATAAGATGTATGAAATTAATATTTTAAGAGTAGACAAACTTACTTGGATTTGATTGCTTGAAAATAGAGAATCGTGTTGATAACGTGTTATGAAAAATAAAGAAAATAAAAACAAAAACAAGAATAAGAACAATAATAAGAATGTAAATGATGGAGTTTTCTATTGTCTTCTTAGTGTGTATTATAAAATAATATGAACTCCTATTTATATGGTTCATCTTCATCATATGTTACAATATATAAACCCACCATAAATTACAACATAAATGGTGCAATAAAATTAAACTTAAATATAAAAACTTATGAGTAGTAGGATAGATGAATGGATATCCACATTTATCTATACATTTATAACAGTTTATAATTTTATGTTATATTAGTTATGATAATTTTCATTTTTATAAGAACTAGTTATTATTATATTAATATTTTAAAATTAATTGGATTATTTTTCTATTGTATAATAGAAAAAAAAAAGATTAATATATGTTTTTTCTATTATATAATATTAAATATAATTATTTTCTGTTTTATTCCAGTTTAACTGATTCGATTAAGGCGGAATCTTTGATCATTTGATCATCTACTTTCACTGATTCTCTGACCGGTCTAAATATAAAAACACTGCTCTTATCCTATCTAATTTAAAATGATGATTTTTTTCTAATAAATTTGACATCAACTGGTTCAAACTTAAAATTTTCTAACTTTAAAAACGATTATAGTATTAATTAATCATAATTTTATTTGTGTTGCAATTATAAATTGAACTACATGAACATAATACTTTTCAAATTAATTAGTTGAATACAAATGTCACATCCCTACTTCAAGAATATGACGGTTCTAGGGAATGAGATAAGTCTAAGCTACCAACATCCGTAGAATTCATAATCTCATAATTCATAACTACACTTCAACAAAATTTCTCCTATAATTTCAACATATTTCCTAATATGAATCACAACTTGCAAGAAAAACACTTCGATACCACCCTTATTTCCTCACTTTACTACTTCAATCAATTTTCAATTAATATAACTATAATGTAAATTAATTATATTCACATTACATGAAACAAATATTACACATACATTAATTATATTTTTTTCAAATTACTTCATTTCTATAAAGTCATTCATATTCAATTACAATGAACATTTAAACCACAAATCCCATGGAGCAATCTAAAAGTTCAATTAAGACTCAATTAAAAGGATTTTTACATTATAGATTGATGTCCCAAGTTTGAAGAAGAAGAGATCTTAGGAACCAACTTTGACTATTTTGCTCCTAAAAAAATAAACAACCATAAAGGTAAGTAAAATATTCAATAAGTAATAAATATATCACTATACTTATGAGGCTAGGTATTCAAAACTAGCTCATAAGAATGGTGTTGGTTCACATTACAATAGCAAATGAAAATAAAAGTGGATTGACCAAATTAAAAGTAAGGTAATGATATTATTTATATCAATGATAAATAAAATCAACAATTATCATTTAAGGGTTTCATTTGGAATAATGACATAAAGAAAGAAACAATTCTTATAATATTCAACAAATACAATAGCATCAATAGTCAATAAAACAATGGCAAGGTATCACTAAGAGATTCAAGGCAAAAAATCAGGTCACTGAAAAGTAATAAAATAAAAGCAGATACTACAATCTGGTATCATGCTTTTTCACTTGTAAGATTGATCGGACCTTATGGTTGGGATCACCCCTCACCAGCTAAGGATCACTAAAAGTCATTATGTATAACACCAATGTAACATTTGATAAAGAAGAATCAATTAGGCACATTACAATGTGGTTATTCAATGGGAAAAGATTCAATATTTACTAATCACTTTAAGGTATATTTCATTATGCAATTCACAATTCAACGATCAATGGAAGAAAGCATTGGTTCACTCATTAAGGTTCAACCAGTTTAGGAAAATTAGATCAACAAAGTTACTTTGGTCAATCACTAGAATATCAATCATCAACATGATTATATAAAGGAGTTCAATCAATCAAATGGGTTAATTCAAGAAAGAATTCTAATAACATTAGTTATGGGGCATTCAGCCAAGATGTAAATGAAGGGGGAAAATCAATAGGAAGCTTGGTTATTTATCAAAATCAACTAATAAGAGCATTTATGATATGATTAGAACAAAAATTCAAACAAAGAGGAATAATGCTCAATTCGTCCACTTCACAAAAATAGGATGGAAATTTCAATTAACAAGTAATAATTTGAATACAAATACAATGATATATCTATTACTCACCTTAACTAATTAAATCTCAAAAGAAACACTTCCAATGCACAACTCAAGATAGATAATAATAGGAATTTTCATCTATACTTCCACTTCCATTACCTTTCTTTGATGCTACAATTATAATAACACTTGATTTAGAACTTATTCAATACATGATGTTATAAATATAACTTAATTTGAATTTAAAACTTCTAACCCCAAATATAAGTTTCTACCTTAGAAATTTTAATTAGTCAACACTGGCAATCCTGATTCAATTACTTCTATCTTTAGCTACAGATATCCAATCATTTCAATTATTTTTTCTAATTAAACTAGACATATCAGACTACAACATATCCAAAATTTAGATTAATATATGCACTATACAAATTTTGGTGAATACTTGAAATTTACTTTGTTCTTGTGCAAATTCAATCTAGGTAGGTCTCACTTTCATGACCAAATCTCAAAACGTATATATCCAATTAAAAAAATGTTTTAGAGGCATTTAGTTCACACATAATTAAACATTTTTTATATTTTACTCTTTGTTTAATTCATGCTCTAAGGTCATCAAATTAAATAAATAAATCCGAACTTTTTGCAAGATTAAAAACTTGAATCAATCCTATTTGAGGATTAACATCTCATTACACAAATCAAAGTTTATAAAACTATTTTAGATGCTTATAGATAAAATATAAATTAATAATTTTCATATTTTACACTTTGTTAAAATATTTTTTTAAGACCATTAAAATTAAAGCGTAAAATTCTGAAAATTCTGTTTCTCTAAATTTTTAAGTAAGTCTATTTATGAACTTCCTTCTTTTCCACCACTTCCTACAAATTATCAACTTCGAATTTAAAGTTTAAAAAACATAAAGTTTCAAAAACTAACCTCTATTATAATTATTTTTCATAAAACCTTAAATCTAGGGTTTACAACCTAAAAACCTTAATCCTTAATTTACCTATTTTCGTATATATAATTTAATTCTACTAAACTATCAATTATTCTAAGTTTATAGCTAATAAAAATTAATTAAAGACGAATAAATGAAAGTTTACCTTGAATTTCTATTGATGGAACTTTTTTTTTCTTATGATTTTGAAAATTTATTAACTCCTTTAATATTTATTTTAATTTAAAAAGAAGCATGGAATTCGTAGAATTATTATTTGGCAGTTGTAAAGTGATGTTGTAGGAAAGAGTTGAAAAAAAAATGGAGAGGAGGAAGAGAACAAGCATTCGGCCAAATGGAAAAATGGAGGAAAATGAGTTTTCTAGAGGTTTATAGAGTTGGCATGGGTCCCATCAATTTTTAAAAATTTATACTTTAACCACACCTTTTCTGTTATTTATACTTTGGTCCATCTTTGACTTTTGCACTAATTTGATAATACATCTTTCATTCTTTTTTTTTTTAATTCCTTTTCTATTACTATATATGTTTATCTCTAATTTATATTAGATTATCTTAAATTTCTAGTTTAAGATATACCAATTTTATTTTTATACTTACACTTGTATGGTTCAAATAAAATAATAATAATAATTCCTCACAAATTTTTAAAAAATATCTTCAAATAGTCTAATGTTCATTTTCTAATCAATTTATTCTAATAGCAAATGTCCAAATATCACTTGTCTAGGGTGTTATAACAAACCACTATATTGTTCCTCACATTATTACAATTAATAACAATTACAGAAAGCTAAAGTGCAAGTACTACTATAAAAAATTTTAAAACACTAATTAGTGTATAAGAAATTACTACTCTAAAAATAATTTAAAATTTTCTTATATTTTTAGAAGATAACGTCCACATATTAATATATATTTTTTAAAAATTAAGTATAATTATTACAATCAGATTTTAAAAATTTATTTATATTTCCCTCTGCTTACAATCTTAATTTTTTTTTTAAATCATTTTCATTCTTACTTTTAGTCATTCAATTTTATCATAATAAGTAGAAAAGAAAAATAAAAAGTTGCACAAAATGAAATTGGAATTTCCGTCTAGTTGTTATATCTCAATATATGAAAGTATAACTGAGCATTATGAAAAAAAAAAAAAGTTTTTAATTATAAATTTATTACTTTCTTATCTTAGTATTTATCTCCTAAGATACTTTCAAAACTAATAAGCACTTAACTAGATTATGATAACAAAGGAATATTTTCAAAATCTCTATTCTATTAATTATACTCTATGATTTTTTCCTCAAAAAAAAATTAAATTAAATTATATTCTATGATCCTTTCCTTTTGTTTTAAAGTAACTTGAAGAAGCTTTCAAACCAAATGAAACTCTATTTATCTTATTTTTGACATTATGGAAAAAATTACAAGAACTTAAAGTAGTTTGGTCAAATTGAAATCATACTATTCTCTTTGTCTAATTAAAACTAGAGAAAACAAACCACAATATCACTCGCCAACAAATAACAATAACAAACACATATTGTTCCTTGCATTATTACAATTAATAACAATTACACAAAACTAAAGCACATGTACTAAAATAATCAAACAGTAACTTCAATTTTGCCGACTGATAATTTTATATTCAACTTCCAAAACACCTGCGATATGCACACTAATTAAAGGACTTAACATGATAGGCAAAAAATAAAATAACTTAAAACATAAATGAATATATTTAAAACACTGCCAACGTGAAAATTATATTTGAAAGTTAAAAAAAAAAAAATTAATTATATTTGTGTCTTTACAATTGACTAAATGATAGGCATTATTGGTAATAAATTTTTAAAACACTAATTACTGAATGATTTGTATATAAAAGGATTACTACTCTAAAAATAACTTGGAATTTTCTAATATTTTTAGAAAATAATGTCGACACAAATATTTTTACATTTATGCAGTTATCCTATAAATATAATTTTTTTTAAATTAAGTATATAATTGTTACAATCAAAATTTAAAATTCTTTTACAAATTGTTATATCTCTATGTACTACTGAATAAAGTTGAATTTTGATTTGCAAAGAAACTTACCAAAAAGCCATTTCTTTGAATATATAATTGGAGAAGCCCACACGTACTACAAACTTACTAATCGGACCTGTCAGTCATAATAATTATCAAATTACCAAAAGTCTATATTATATTACTAAGCCCATAAATAGTTACATGCTATGCATTTTCTAATCTTAACTTTTAAAGAAAATAATTAATATTTTTATCATTTGGCATTTGATTTATAATTAATATATATTTCTATCTACTATTATTATCTTGATATTAGATAAAAGGTTAGATAATAAAGTCACCTGTTTTTTTGAAGGCCTTTGGCTTTTAGGTTGGGGCAATCTTTAATCTCAAGTTTTTCAAGTGATGATATGTTGGGTAGATAGTCGGGTAGTTCTCTGAGGTTGACACAGCTTGAAACTTTCATGACTTTTAGACTGTTAGTAGATCCTTGAAGCAGCCATTGTGGAAAATCTACTAATTTTGATAAATATTCAATCTCCAGTTTTCGAAGACTGAATTTACTGCTCGAGTCTTGATCATCTTCTCCTTTCTCCATTGTTAAATCAAGATTTGGACAAAAGGCAATGACAAGAGTCTCTAATGCAGTTAGGCATTTCATACTTGGTGGCAAAGAGATCAAATTGTCACAATCACAAATAACTAATCTTTGAAGTCTTTGGAGATCTTGCATGTCTTTGCACAAATATTGTAGGTTTTCACTTTTAGTGATGTACAAAAATCGGAGAGACTTGAGGCACCCAACTCCACCCATTGGTAAATACTTTTGACTGGTAGTTATCCAAAGACATCTAAGGTTAATCATGTACTTTATATCTTTCGGCAACTCTTCAAGATGTCTACAGTAACCAAGTAATAGAGTTTGCAGGCTTTGTAGCTTGCATATGGAATTAGAGAGTCTTTTAATTGATGAATTTCCCCATAAATTAAGATATCTCAAATGCTTCAAATTGCCTATACTTCTTGGCAGTACCTCAAAATTTGAAAATGTCAAATCCAGGAATCTCAAATACTGGAATCTTGAGAAACATGTCTTAATGAAACACTCGCTATTAATGCCCACATATCTTTCATTCAAGAAGGAAATGGTTCTGACATTATATATGTTTCGTAAGGAATTAGGAAGATCCTCATGAAGTAATTCAGGATATGAAAACGATAAATGTCGAACACCTTTGGAAATCTGTTGAGTGTTAGAGATTACTGTCAAGCATTCATTTTGTGTCACTGATAATGCTAGATCATGTATTAGATCATGCATTTTACATGTAACATTTCCATGAGCTTCAACGGTCTCTTGGAAGAAACATCTTGAACATAGCTCTTGGAAATAGCGGAAGCCAACATCTTCTAACTCTTGATTTTCATTTGTAGGTTGAATAAGTCCTTGTGCCATCCAAAAATAAACCAATTCAACATCATCTAATGTATAATCCTTTGGAAAAATTGAACAATAAGCAAAACATCTTTTCAAATAAGATGGCATGTGCTCATAACTCAATCTTAAAGCAGGCAAAATGTCATTTTCCTTTTGCTCTAATTTCCATATCTCACTATCCCTTATAAATTCCCAATCACGTTCATTAGTTACAGAGTAAAGCACAGTTCCTAAAGTTTTTACTGCCAAAGGAACTCCTTTGCATTTTCTCACAATTTCTTCCCCAATTCTAATGAGATCTAGATTTTGTTTCTCTTGCTCTTCTCTAAATGCACATTTAAAGAACAAAGACAAACAATCTTGATGAGGAAGATAAGCTAAATCATACGCAGACACTGTGCGCATAATCGAAGCAACACGTTTACTTCGTGTAGTGACTACAATCTTACTTCCATTAGCACCCCCTGTTAACAAAGTTTCCAATTCAAGCCATTCTCTAGGATCTTCATTCCAAACATCATCTAGAATGAGTAAATATTTTTTTCCATCTAAAGCCTCTCGCAAGGAACTTTGCAATTGGTCTACATCCATGTTCATATATTTCTGATCAAACTTTAAAGATTTAAGAATTTTAATTATCATCTTTTTTAAACCAAAGTCATCAGAAACACAAACCCATAGTTTCAGCTCAAAGTGAGCATGTACTCTATGATCATTATAGACCAATTTAGCAAGTGTAGTCTTGCCAAGACCTCCAATTCCAACAATTGGAATTATAGAGACATTTTCATTGTGAACAGATTGCAACAAATTTTCAATGATTATTTCTTTATCTTCTCTCCTCCCAATG